>VYXD01004574.1:501542-522482 GCA_013397195.1 Hylia prasina
AAAAGGAAAATCATAAAGATGTTTTCTGTATGGAGTTGGTGAGAAGTTTATTTTAACTCATTGCTGTCAAATATCGTGCATTCTCCTTCATTTACCAGTTCATCATCCTTCCTTGGAGAGAAGTGCTACCATTCAGTTCTTCCCAAAAGAAAGGACACAAACATAAGGAGTTGCTATTACTTTGGAACAGCACTTTGACAAACAGTTTACTAACATTGGCAAAAACCTTTTGGCAAACTAAAAATATTTCAAGAAGAGCCTATTTTTATGTTTTGGGGTTTTTTTTGTTTTTTTTTCTTTTTTTTTTTCCCCCCACTCGGTGTATTATTTTCTTCCACTGTCTAAAGAGTGGGGTATATGACAGATTACTTCTCATGGAAACCATTTACAGAATCATGAAACACGCTGACTTGGAATGGACCCATCAGGATCAGAGAGTCTAACTCCTGAACGTAAGCAGGACACCCCTAGAACCACACCATTTACAAAAAGGAATTACAGGTATGGATACAAAAAATAAGCAAGGATAATTCCACTGATAGTATTTAGCTTTCTTTCAAACTTTGGCCAGACAGCACGACAGACATGAGAGGTTTAACGGTTTGCACATTTCCAAGCAGCAACTATGAGTCATGGAATAGGAAGTTTCTAAAATTAGCTGTATGGATCTTTATCTCCCACTGAAGATAACGATTTATGCTCATGCCCTCCTTCACACAGAAACCCTTAGAAGACACCCCAAATGTGTATTACTATATATGCATCCCACAATTCTTTAAAAAAGCAAGACTCGTGTTAGGTCTACAGAAGTGCAGTATATATATTTAATAATGCAATAATATATGCATGTATATATGAATTCTTGCTTGGAAAATATACTTGCAAACTGACCTTCAAAAGGCTTTAAACATCCTAAAGGTTTCCTTCATGACACCAACAAGAGTAGCAGTCATGAGGGAATCAAAGAAATGCTTTTGCCACTTTCATCCAGGAAAAAAATCATACTTTACTTACTGTGAAGCAATAAAGTCTAAAGCAGTATTGAAGCAAATCTCACTGCCATAAGATTCTATGTTATTGAAACAGCAGGTGCTTCTGATTCATCTGGGTCTAAACACATTGATCCCAAGAAGCAAATTTCATTAAGGAAACTCCATTATTATTACACAGAGACTCAGCTTCCTTACAATCATCTTACTTAATTCCACCAGAACCAGCACACTAAAAACTTGCCCAGAAAGTGCCCCAAAAGACAGCATACCAGTGTTTTCGTTTGGTTCTTTGTTTTTTTTTCCCCTCCTCCCAGCACTCACATAAAGCAGATCAACTGCCGAGAGTGAAATTTCAGAAATCAACAAGCACGTAACTTTCCAGGCATGGGGAAACTGGGGGAGGTGGGTCTCCTCTTTTTACTGTGGTTTGAGAAGCAGCCAGGAATAAGCTGTGGAGCATGTGTCAGCAGCCTGCACAGAGACTTAGCAGCAACACATCCAAAAGAGAACTGGCAGCTTCAAGAAAGAACGCAGACCTCATCAGTTCACATCTTTCCACTTCAACACAGGCCAAATAAAAGAGCACTTCACTGAATTAACCTCACGTGAGGCAGGAATGTCAGTGTGTAAATTTAAGTACCCTGCCTGACTTCTTCAGCACCTCCAGCAGTAAGGCAGATGTTTTAATGCTGAAGTGAATTCCACAGCAATAACGGAAGAAATAAGAGCAGCTGGATCTCATGAAACAGCATCTTTTGAGATAACAAATGAAAGATTTCTTCTGCCTTAAGCTGAGTTTCCTTACCTAAGCAAATCTCTTCCTGTGCATGTTAGCACAGATAATGCATTGTGCATGTTAATCTAAAATACCAGCAGATGAGGAATGCTATCAGAGGAACCACTTTTTTTTTTTAAATGCCTACAACACTTATGCTCCCATAAAAAATGTGTCACATTATATAAGAATTTAAAATTCTGTCTAGTATTTTATGACTTTAATTAGAGCTTTATAAGGAGAGACAAGACCTGTAGGGAAGAGTGGAAAGGCAGAAGAGGGCAGACCAGCTGGGGCACATAGACAACAAGGCACTCCACGGCCCACTGTCAGAAGACGATTCAGCTTTGGCAATCTAGACTCCCAGTCATTTTAATTTAATTGACTTCCACAAAATGACTCAGGAAATGGAGGAAGCGAAGCTTGGGAAGGAAACCATTTTATCTCATATTAGTCTAATTTAATATTTGAATGATTTAACGTTAATCATTAATACCCAGCATGTTCAAGAAATGTTTATATATACCCATTTGGGTATCAGCAGAGTGATCCATCAGGAAAACTGATGGTGAATGACAAGGCTTTTTCAGCTGTTAACGTGAGTGTCTAAGCTCCACAGGCAGCTGGTTTCTTCCGAGTTAAATCCCTCCAGTATAGCTAGTCACCAAGTGATAAAACCTCAAGAATTATCGCTATGTCCTTCTGAAAGTTCATCTGTCAAAAGATGACCAGGGGATTTTAAAAACAAGGGCAAAGCTGCCCATCATTCTTTTAATTTAATAGGGCAATACTGTAAAGTTCAGGGTTTTCCTTTGCTCAAATCCCTTCCCTTCAAAACCAACTTAAATTGAATGAATGTTAATAAAACCTCAAAAATTAACTGCAATATCTAACAGTCTGTTTAGCTTCTCAAATCTTCTGATTGCCCCTTTCAAACTGAAATGCATCAGAATATTAATAGCAAACACAGAACTTCAGAAAGCATTTTTATTCTCCATTTTAAATAACTATAAACAAGAAGCTAAAAGATGAACAGCAAATCCAGTACTTCGGATTTAATGAGCTAAAATGAGGTTAGTAATACAGAAGTTGAAACAAGATGTATTCAAAAGAGATTTGTTTGGATTTTATAGCTTGTTTATAAAATAATGCTTATCTCTTATGAAGTTTTCAAGTGGTTTAAAAGCACAGTTAGTGTGACAGATTTGGAGTTGGGAGGGAAATATTTTTATTCCCAACCTCACAGATGGGTGAATCAGAGCAGAGGATCTGGCACGCTCCTTCTCCAGTGGTGGGCACAGTGACGAACTGCCTAGACAGGATGGACCTTGCTCAGCACACAGCAATGAATTACTGACAGATTATTTCTTTTTTTATCATTATCATTATTATTATTGCATTGCTCTGCTTTAGCGTGTACCTGTTTCTTAAGAGCAAACAGGCTTATGGGACAAGATCCTTTCCACGACCCCACATAGCCAAGAGTAACTACATGTATGGAATATGTAGGTCTAATTTTCATCCCTAACATCATTTTCTCTCCTCTGAATTTTTGTACTCTGGGACTAGGAGAATGAAGTGTCAACAGGGTGAAGAAAGGGAGTAAGTGAAAACTGAGGAGGAGAAATACAGAACAGCATCACAAATTGTTAGGACTAGAAGTGACCTTAAAGATCATCTCTTTGCAGACACCCAGCCTGGGGTAGGGACACCTCCAACTACACCAGGTTGCTCAGAACGCCATCCAACCTGGCCTTGAACACTTCCAGGGATGGGGCACCCACAACTTCTCTGGGCAACTTGCTCTTGTATCTTATCACCCTCACAGTAATGAATTTCTTTATCTTACCCAAATGCACTTGCTTTCTGTTCATAGTCATCTCCCCTTGTCCTGTCTTGGTATGCCATTATTAAAAACATCTCCAGGCTTTCCTGTAGGCCCTATTTGGGTACTGGAAGGCAGAATAAGGTCTCCCCAGAGCCTTCTCTTCTCCAGCCTAAACAGACCCAGCTCTCTCAGCCTTCATAGGAGAGGTGCTCCAACCTTCTGATGATCTTCACATCCCTCCTCTGGACTTGCTCCAGGCAAGTCCACATATTTCCTGTGCTGAGGACCCCAGACCTGGATGCAGCACCTTAGGTGGGGTCTCAAAAGGAGCAGAAGAGAGGAGAACTACCTCCCCTGACCTGCTGGCCATGCTGCTTCTGATGCAGCCCTGGATATGACTGCCTGCAGGTGCACACTGTCAGCTCACGTCCAGCCTCTCACCCACCCACACCCCCGAGCTGTGCATCTTCACAAATATTAAGTGCGACCCAGCCCACGGGATTAAGACCTGCCATACCTCTCTGTCAAGCCCAGCTGCTACAGTGATAATGTCTCCAGTTTCGTTGTTGATTGTAAACATGTTTGGAGAGGGGCTGCTTGGGGCCTGTGACAAGATTCTGTATCTCAGCATTCCATTCTGGGTGTTGGGATCATCAGCATCAATAGCAGTAACAGTCATCACGTAGGTCCCTAGCAGCAGGATAAATAATGGATGTTATATAAACAGTTTACACTCAAATTATACAAGATCACTTTACAAGCAGTGGTCAAAGCACATATTTCTTTTGGTAAAATCTGCACATTCCTTCTTTACTTAAAACAAACTGGCTAAACTCAAGACTCACCAACAGAGTAATTAAAATACATAAGAGGAGATAAAAATACTCTCTGTTTATAAAAGACTAGATTTGCTTATAACTGAAGAACCTACATAAACACTGAAATCCTACAGTTCTGCCACAAATAACATTTCTGTAACAAGAGAACATCTCATGTTTAGATACTTATGTTATTAATTGGGCCAAAGGAAATACACTTATTGTTCAGAATTGGTAGACATACTGATAGTGACTGAAAATCAATATAAATAATACTCCCTCAAAAATCTTTGAGATAGATCTCAAATGCCAAGTAAACACTGCAAAGTTAGAAAACACATTTCTGGTGCTAACCTTTCATTTTGCACTTCTGACAAATTAAGAAAGTGGTTTCAGCCATAGTGCAAACTTTAGTCTGAGCTGATTAGAATTTTAATGAGATCTGAACAACACTCAGGTTTTCTCAAGAATTCAAATGACACTGATTTCAAATCCCAGTATCTGCAAAGCCTCTGGGAATCAGAACGAGAACTGGATCTAGGGACATTTCGGAAGTCTCTTATACCCTGACCTGTCAACTAAATGCACATCAATGTCTATCATAAAAATAAATGTAAGAATTGTGATGTTATAATTAGGATTTTGAAAACCATAAACCAGAAGTCATATTCTTAAAGTCTCCCCTGGTTTTAGTTCATATACACAGCAATTTTGCCTTTTGAAAATGAATCTCAGCATGCTAAAAAGTGCATTAAAAATAGGGTGAATTAAGAAGACAATATCTGAGATTTTGTTCATCACACTAAAGACACCTTTCAAAGTATTACAAGGTCTGAATGTACCCCCTTCAACACACCTTCAAAATGATATTGTAAATATGATACTTCAAAGTAATACCTCTGCCTCCCAAAAGCCCATGTATTACCTGGCTTTGATCCCTCAGGGACTGTACCATTCCAAACCTGGTGTAAGAATTCAGGTCTATTGTCATTCATGTCAATGACATTAATAACAATGTCAATAGGATTTTCCACCTGGTTTCCATTTACATCCACTGCGTGAGCTCTCAGCTGCAAAAATCATTAAAAGTATTAGAATTTGCAAAAGGTACAGGTGCAAATAGATATAATAACAGTGACAGGAAGTTTCAGGCCAGACATTTTTAGCTCAGTGTATTTTGTTATCTGCCACTGCTCCCTCATGTCGACCTTTTAAATTTCCAAGTTGCTAATGGAACTGATGTTCAGACTTCCAAACTATTCTTAGTTGCAGACTTCCTTCTTTGATTTGATGGAAATTATTTTAAATCACGTCATTTTGATTACTACTAGTGCCTACTGTCATATAAAATTCTGGTTTTAATAATGACTATTAGAAAATAGTCTCTAAAAATATACAGATTTAAATGTAAATCTGTGTATTTAGACTAGAGCGCGGCCAATGCTAGGGAAAAGAGCAACTTTCTCCTACAGCAGTCCTACTGATGCCCATCACATATATATACACACATATCTTATGGCTACAAAACTACTAGAAAGCAGCAAAACGGCATTATTAACTCACCACTCTGGAAATGACTCATACAAATGTGAATTCCTAAGTCAGTAAATCCTGAACTGCCGATGTCAAACGCTCAGTTAAAATCTTATGGATGCCAGAGCTGTTGTTTGAGTGAACCTTTCACCCACACCTCCCCACCAGATGCCTCCTGCTGTGTCCTCTGTTTGGGAGCAGCACTCAAAGGGCTCCCCAGAACACAAGGCAAGGAGTGTTCTAATCCACAACGTGCTGGAAAACTCTCTCCAGGAGTTGGGTGATTTCAGCATAGTTTCCCAAAAGCACAGGAAACTTCAGTTCACAGACTGCTCTCCCTCTCTTCCTTGAAACTTTCCTTTTCCACTGGTACTGGAATCTGTGGTCTACTTTGTCAATTTCTTTAGAGCAAAGAATATCATTTTCATAAGCTGACAGGACTAATTTACAATTCTATTAAAATGCTTAGATTTGCCCCTAAAATAAAAATTGGTACGTTATTCTTCCCATCCATTTCTCAAATCACAGCTGCTGCAATTCTAACAGCAGTCACATCCTAATTTAAGTAGCTGCATTAAAAATAAACTTTTGGAAAGTATACAATTCAGTGGAGACTGTGATCAATGGCCTGTACTTGAAATATAAGCCACAGTATCCATATTGCAATCTTTTAAAATTACTTTATCTAAATACATTTAATCACTGTTTACATATGTTAATGTATTTAAGCTGCTTAAATATAGTAAGAGTTAGCCTTATTAAGTACAATAAATACAAATCTGCTACAAACTCTTCAAATCATATCTCATACAAAACTAAGTGCTGGCTGCTCAAGTCATATTTGTAGCAGATGTTCGTCTTCAATTTGATAATCTGATTTATGGTAAATTAAACTCTTACATGAAAAGAAGCAATCTGCTCCCGGTCCAAAGGCTTTGTCACAGACAGCTGTCCTGAGATGGGGTTGATGATGAAGATGCCTGTTGGAGGCTGGTCAGCTCCTGGGCCAGTCACACTGTACCGTAGCGAAAGGCTTTTATCACGATCGGACCTGATCTGTGCATCAAAAAAGATGAAGTTTACATTAGCTACAAACAAGCACAGGATGGGACTGCTTCTGAGACAAGCTGCAGCTCTATTTATTTTCTCCTTGCTCTTTAAGGTGTACTTGCAAAAGTAATTATTCTGGAAATGGTGCAGAGTTGGTATGAAGTCTGAAGTTTTCAACAGCACTCTGTTAGAAACTGGTCAAAGGATATTCAGAAACATAAAATTATCCCTGTTTATTTCTCAGAATAAAAATGATTTGTGTTAAACAAAAACAAGCAAGTACTTTTACCTTAAGCAGAATTGCTTAGATCTTAGAGAAAACATATTATCATAAAATTACACATGAAATTGGAAGTCTGGTTTGTGTTTTTCCCCTTCTCCTGTATCTTTCCAGCCCAAAGCTACAGGCTCTCTTCCACCGCAGGCCAGCTCTTTAGAAACTTGCCATTTTTGCCTAAAGACTGAACTTGTTTCATCTTCCAAGGAAACAACTGAAGGGCAGTGCATCTGTGAGGAGCAGCTGAATCACCAGCACACACATAAAACACAACAGAGTGAAACTGTCCTATCTACTTGGGCTAATTTTGTGCCAAGTTCCAACAAATTGATCACGACCAGCCAGTACCATGGTTGGAATCCAGCCCAGAAGAGGGGCTTGGCTCCTTGCAGTGACCACTTCTGGACAGCAGAATCCTGTGGAACAGCTGCTGTCCTCACCCCATCAGATCCTATTTCCTTTGGTCTCCTCGTGCACTCTACTTCCTGCTCACTCCCACACCATTTCCCAGGCAGAGAACTCCAGTGCAGGAGACTGGAGAGCTCCTGAACCAGCAGAGACGCCCCTTAACACACTTAGCACCCAAAGTACAGTACAGATGCACAGGAACAAGTTAAACCCCATGAAATTAGACGCATCCCAGCATGCAATGCAGAGGGGTAGCAATAAGAAACCAACCCAGAAGACTCTGATAAATGTCTGGACGACGAACAAGACATCATTTACACAAAATCTCTTCAGAAGCTCTCTGAGGGACACTGAAACCACACTTCTATTAACTTCCTTACCCTAACTAATTCCTGAGGAAAAGGTCCTTTGGAATTTTCTGGTAGGTTGATTGGAGGAATAACCCAGTCTCTCTTCTGCCTCTTCAAAGGGCTGCTGTGCTTGTATTGTTGCCATGGAAATATGATTTCTTCAATTTTCCTTTGGTCCTTTCCCAGGTACAAGATAAAATTAAGTACATGTTAGAGGGAGAATAACTAGCAGACATTATAAAGTAACTCAGGTACAATTACATAATTGACTGAAAGGCTGTCTTTCCTCTGTGTTCATCGAACTGTTTTATTTGCATTCACAGTGCAGTTTGAAAATAACCAATATAATTTACAACTGCGCTGCAAAATTTTAAGAACTCTTTTTTTCCTTACTTAACTAGGAAGAGAAAAGGAATTATAAACCATTTATAACATGGCACTGCTGTATAAACTATACAGCTCTTTCTGAGAAGCAGTTAATACTTTGCAGAGTTTAGAAGTAAGCCTTTATGTATTTCTCATTAGCTAGAGCTTCAGTTCAGGTAATGTGCTACTGTACACTAAATTTAGATCTGGGTGTGCTATAATGTAATTTGAGTTACAAGACAAGTTTAATACATACTGGTAAGGAATGTCTCAAATATTTATGATCCTATTAAATCCCATAGAATTAATGCTGTAATTATTTTAAACCTATGTCAGCCATGATGGATGCAGTAGATGACCCACTTTACACACTGGGCATTAATCTCTGCTGGGTGTCAACATTCCCTTCCTATTCCCTTCTATATCTGCAGTCATTTCATCCCTTGGATGACAGCACACACAGCTAGCTTGCTTAAGGTTGCAAACAGGGTGACAAAAACATTTTTCAGATCTTTTAAAAGAAGAACTTTTATTTTAATCTAAGTGACTATGTCACAAAGTATGATCAGACGCCCAAGTGAAGGCCAGATTCTACTACTCTACATTCTGTTGATGGTAAGGATACCTGAATAGTGTCTTTGGAATAAACAGGGCATGCTCTGGCACATCTAAGCATCTGCTCTTTTACTATGCTTCCATGAACAAAGTAACTGTATTTCCATTGCTAAAAACATGCCTTAGCAGATTTAACGCAATCACCAAGTAAGCAAACAAACAACTGATGATTACACAGCAGTGGTCTCCAGTGTGTTCTCAGGAAAAATGTGTTGCATAACCACATTACCTATTTTAACATTATGCTTAAATCTTTAATGTGTACCTATTAGAGGTATGCTAATCTACGAATACATTTTGTTCTTTTCCTGTAAACTAAGCACTTCTCCTTCACTAAGGAGAAGGCAAGACACAGCAGGCAACAGGTAATACAGCAGGAAAAGGTAGACAAACTAATATGCCTTTCTAAAGTAAATACATTGCTAACTGCATACTGCTATGTCTGATTTCTGTTATAATACATGGTTTAGCCTATGGCAGCTTCCAGCAGAGGGAGACTATCTTCCTTACCAAGTAGTGCTGGAATCATGAATAATTTACAATTTCCAATTTGATTATGACGGGACAAGACAAAGCCAATATTCCCTGCCAGAAGTGCTTTCCTACTTACTGCTGTAAATCTACAGCTCCCATCTAATAAATGTGACTGATGCATTCTATCACAGATTTGTTTATTTTGCGGTTATATTTAACCACTTGAATAAATACTATAATACTTTCAAGCAATTTAAAATAAAGAAATGGCTGTGTGAGACTTAAATTCAGGTATAAATCTCAAGCTATACAAATAAAAAGCTCAAACACAAAGAATCCTATATAAAATAGGCATGTCTTTCCATGCCTTAGCAAAACTAGAGAATAAAAGACTATCAAAGTTCCTTCTAAAGCTCCAGCTTTGCATGCACTACGTGTCCATTAATAAGCTGGTTCATGGAGAGGTTCATGACAGGCAAAATTAAACCCCTATTTTTAGACCTCTTTGTGGAGATACATTTATACAGGCTGCATTTGGCTCTTGTTTTACCTTTTCTGAAGCCCCTGTGAAGGCTGGTTCAGGGGTTAGCTTCACCCTCATTTGCCATTCTTGCTGGGTTTCCCTGTCTTGAGCAGACACGACAAACTCTGTGGGCTCCGCTGAAAGTTGAAAGCTTCGCTCTGCATAGACCACACCATCTTCACCTACTCTGAAATCTTCTGGCTCACTGCTGCCAAAGTGTATTTTTTTGTTTCCATCACAGCTTCGAAACTTCACTGTAAAACAGACATAAAATGACAAACGAAAAAAATTGAAAAAGCGGCCTAATTGAATTCACTCTGACATCAAATGCACTAGGAACAAACTCAAAAGCAGAGATACTTGTTGCTGCTATTACCACATGCAATTTTGAGTACTTGTGCTTTACCCCTCAGTCCATGTAACTGTTATGCCATGTAACAATGATATTCTTCTGTGGACAGCTAGGCAGAGATTTTAACCCTAGACAGGAACAGCCTCCCTCCTACAAACTTACCCCACCACCAGCAAGAAAACCATCTCCTTCCATGTCCTATGGTACATTTCAATTGGTTGCTAGTCAATGGCTGTGGGGATTTTTATCTCAAGCTTCACAAAGATCCAATCAAGCTTGGAAACACCCCAAAAATTTCATTACATAGCAACCATAACTACAAACACAACTCTGCCCCCAGCACCTTCTCTGCCAATGGGGGCAAGGCAGAAACTCTGAAGTATGTTAAAAACATTACATTCTGTGCCCACATCAGCCTATGATTCAGCTGTGCCATCTTAGGAAGATTACTTATGAGCTCTGGGACTGAGTTTCCTTGCCCCTCATTGACAAGATGGAGGAGGCAATAAAGACCTCACAGAGAAAACCTAAGTTGAAGACCTTGAGTTTTTGTTTTGGTTTTTGTGTTTGTTTCGTTGTTGGGGTTTTTTTTAAGCTGTATTATGTGCCACACGTGTCCCTTTATCTACTTAGGAATTACCTTGTTTAATTCCCTTCCTCCTTCCTTTTGTTGTGTCTGAAAGACACACACTGGAACAAGAAATCAGTAAGACCAAATGTAGAGATAATGATGTGTTGTGCACAAAACAGAACTGGTAACAGGTTACTGCCTTCTCTACCCAATTCTTTTCCACCACTTACCTTCTGGGTTACTGCAAATAATAGTTAGTAAAAAAAACGAAAGTGTGCTTTTATAACCAATGATCATTCTTTAATGTTTCCAAAGCATTATGAAATATTTTGATTGTATGGGCAATAGAAGTGCAAAATAACATTATGAAGGTTGTGCTGAAATCCACATAGTGAGAGATGAAGACGAAATGAGGCTTTATGCCTCATTTCAGTTATTGCACTCTTTATATTGTGCTAAACCATGCACAAACTATTTAGCTTCAAAACCTAAAGGTCCCTCTCAAGAAAAATCACTACTAAATGTCATGCATCATATGCTTTCCTCTGTAATGCACTGTTTTCAGGAAGGTACAAAGAAGAATTATACTTTTTTGTATTTGAACTTTAAGGACCAAGCTGATGTTCAGATGACAGACTAAATTTTTTTTCTTATTGCACCCTTTCAGTTATCCATAGTCCCCCATCTGCCCTCTCCTGACAGAAAAGACTGTGATTTAAAAGGGTCCATCAGATACAAAAAGGAGACAAAGCACAGCACTACTCTAAATAAATGATACGCCGTCAAACTTCTTAATTTTAATCTTGCCGAACTGGGCAGGGATACAACTCTTTCCAGGCAGATCCCAGAGTCTGAAGGTCTTTTCCTGTGAAAGCCCACCCTCACCTTGGGGAGAAGAGCATGCTATGTCCACAAAGCACTGAGCCCTGAAACAACAAACCTGCCTAGGTAAAAGGCTGAAGCCTCACCAGCAGGGCTGCTCCTGTGATCGTTCTTGGAGAGGTTGCCTCTAGTGTTCCTCATAAGCAGAGAGAGTGATTTTCTAAAATTCTAATAAATACTCAGCCTCTCGTATAAATTTTCATATACTTAAGCAATTCCTACCTGCTTTATCAGGTAAAATTACTTCCTTCCCTATAATCTACAGGCTACATGTCTGCAGAATTTGGAGAAGATGACAGATCCTCTGGTTTGCTGTTCACATGGGAGGAGAAAATTGACAGGCAGAAGGTCCAGTTCCCAGATGTTAACCATCCCATTGACCTCCTGCTTTTTTCAACATGGGCCCTGCAGCTTGAGTCAGCTCACTGCAGCACTGTGTTGAAATGCAACAGCCAAATGAGAACATGTGAGACTCTAAGCCAAAAATATAAAACTACTACTTAAAGCAACTACTCCAGTATGTAGAAATACTTACTGCAGTCCAAATTCTGAAAATCTGTAATTCTGAATGGGAATTCAGAGCTGGGTAGACCATATTGCCCAGCACAAAAATAAAAAAGACATCCAAGAAGAGCTTACTCCTAAGTCACTACATTTAATGACATAAGAATTTAATGACTGGACTACTAAACAGTGCTATTTGTACTTGGTTACAGAGGCACAGATGACCCAGACCCCAAGCATGGAGGAAGCTGGGCACCCTGGAAATGCCACCGCCACTGTTCACAAACCTCTCAGAAACAGTTCACCTAGGTCAAAAAAAGACAAAAAAACAAAAAAACACCAGCCAGCAATGTAATCCATAGCTCTGTGCCTCTGCTAACCTCTCATCTCAGCTACAACTGCTCTCAAAATCTGCTTTTCAAAAACGTGTCTTGACCAAAAGGACAAACAGCAAAGCCAGCTCAACCTCTGGCTCTTCACAGACTTACCTCTGAAAAGTACAAGAGTGGGAGAGAAAATGAAGATTAATCTAAACTTTGATCATTACTGTTTCTCAAAAAGGTGAAAGTTAAAATGAGTATTTATCATTATGGTCCGAAAGACTAAGATATCACAACAAAAATTTATAAAATATATTTCCTAACTATTGCACAGTAACAAAAAAATTTGTATTTTAGATATTCAAATTCATAAAGAAGATTTCTTTCCCTTATCTCCTTACATATAGACTTCAGCAGCACAAAAATGAAACAAAAACCCCCACCCTGCTGGCCACTTCATTGATATTCTTCCCCTGGGCGACTGTGTATTATGAAATTCAATGAAAATCCCTTCTTCTGACAGTATCCTGGTAAAAACATATAAAATTGTCAATGTGAGAATTATTCTCCCTTTGCAAGGAGCACACATTAACGAATTATGGTCAAGTATAACCATCTATAATTAAATTCCCTTGACAGAGTACAGGTTGTGCAGTAGCTACTCTCCCCCCAACCACATGGTTATCAGTCTTGTAAATTCAATTTAGATCACTTTGCTTCATTTTTCAGTGTTCAACTAGTATGAACAAAGAGTGATTTCTGACAGTAGGTTTTTAGGCAAAGATTTTTTTCGCAAAAATGCTACAGGAATATTTTTTTTTTTACTGTGAATAATGACTGCTTATGCAACCATGTTCTTTTCTAAAAACCACAGGAAAGGGAGGCATGCTTTCCACAAGTCACTTTATGTTGACAGATCAATCACAGATATTTTTCAACTTAAAAAAAGGTTAACTAGATATACTCAGCAGAATTTTAGTCACTTTATACGCTATCGAAAAAGTAATCAAGCATCTGATTTTACTGCTTTTTAATAACACCCTGAATGAATAATCAGATAAAAGTGTCATAATCTATAAAAATAACTTACAGATTTTTAAGTATTTTTGAGTATCCTGTGCATCTTCTGAAAGTATTTGCTTTTCAGAAGTATATTATTTGAAAGCCCTAGGAAGTATTCAATCCAACTCAAAGATAGTTGTTTCAGTTTTAAAGAGAATACTTTTGGTCATATCAAAGCAGTAATATGCAACATAGGAGTAAATGCACTCAGTTCACAGGCTCAAAATAAGGTTTTGCACAAGAATTTATAAAAGTAGGGTCTTTAGAAAGAAGAAAAATTGTGTTTAGTATTAGCATATGATTATTATTAAATATTGTACCCTAAGACAAAAGACCGCTATTATCCTAATTTGAGTCTTGTCTTAAAACCAAGGCAAATATATTCTAGTAAATAAAGAACAAAAGATGGCCTCTGAGACGACAACATGTTAAAAGGAAAGTCTACAGCTCCATGATATTAAAGGAAGCTTTCAATTTAACACTCTCACATGGAAGTAATTACAACATATGCATACATGTGTAGTGTACAAAACATTAGGAACTAGACATGCAAATTCATTTAAAGTGCACTAGAGATCAGCACCACTCATGCTCAGGTCTAGTGAGATTAATGATTCACAGTATATATAAAATACAGCTACTCATGTTAGTTTGCACTCTTTGACAACCTGCTTCTGCCCTTTTTGTCCTAGGCAAAAAATATCAGAATTACTTGATCCAAACAAAGACTGAGAAAAAAGACTGATGTTAATAATATAGCCCATTATACAATATTTCATGAATGTATTATATTCATGTGCAACATAGAATATTGATACAAAATTTTCATTACTCATTTTGATCATGAGACTGAGTTTGCCATCTGGATTTTCTGCACTTAGAAGATTTTCAATTCACATCTAGATAACATCCACATGCATACAAGCACACTAGTGTGCTTCCTTCTGTAAATTTGTTTGAATGCTGCTCCTCTTGAATGCCCTTCTCAATGCCTAAGCATCAACCTCAAGGCAAAGGCTCACTTAGTAGACATCATGGAAAATTGCAATAAATGCCAAGTGCTAACACCACATGTACAGTTCAGCAATACAGTTAAGAGTGTGCATCATAAAACAGAAAACCTGTAGCTATTTAATCCACTTGGGATCATTTTGCAACAGACAAAATAAACAGAATAAGAAAGTATTTTAGGTACAACCACCTACTAGATACCATTTTACCTCTGACAGATTGAGCAACTACAGGGAAACATTCCCCTTGAACTGTCTAGCTATCTGCATACTTAATATCTGAACACTCACCAAAAACACTGTATTTAACAAGTCTTTACTTCTCAGAGGCAGACGACAAACCCCATATAATGCCCTCCCCTGCCCCCCCTTTTACTTTATAAATTAGTAATTTATTCACACTGGGTACTTCTGCACCTGTAAGATGATCTGTTAGTCCTACTGACATAGTGCACATGCTCATATTTCAGTTCATGGCTTGTTGAAGAGTGGAATGTGTAATGCCCATGAGACAACCTTCATTATAATTATAGATGACATTCAAAAGAACTGGGTTTGTGACATCCTGGCAAAAATCACAACAAACTAAAGTACATTCTAACTTGCCTTTTCCATCACCACCGTAAATTTGGTCTGATTTTAGAACTTCCTGAAACCAGCTTGAAATATTATTAAATATTATTTAATATTTGATTTTCTGATATATGGGTTTTCTCTATCAGCCAGAAAAATGTTTGCATCTGTAAACCGAGAAAGTTAGCTACGGAAATTACTGAGTCAAAATAAATATGAAATATAACAAGGGTATTTTAGGCAATGGCATTTCCCTACCTGTATTATAATTCCATTTGCCATTATATCCTTTAGAGATATTTCCATACACCAGCGTTGTTTCTAAAAGGTTCTTCTAGTCTTTTTTTCTAATCCCTTTTTCTTCTCTGCTTTTACATTTATGACCTGTAGTTTATCCCATTCTCCAGACCATGCAAAAATCTCAAAGCACTACTCATTTTGAGCCTTGCTTGAGTGACCAAGCTGTGTGACACTTGAAAGCTGGCTGTCAAAAGACAGCTACTTACCAAAGCCTGCTAATTCAATAATTGCTTTTGAAAACCTGTGCCTTGTGTGGAGCACTGTGTTCTGCCACCCCAGCCCACTTGGAGTAGAGGGCTGCTTCAGCAGGTCACGCAAGCCCAACTGGAGTTTTGCCACTTACTAAGGGCCAAATATGGCCATTTGCCTCTAAATCCTATTTACACTTGTCTTCAACATCTTTAAAACCTGGTTCCATGAGTAAGCCTGGTTATGAGCCTCTCAAGCCGCGAAGAAGTGTCACAACAGAAGGTTTCAACCGAGGTAAAACTGAGGATGTATTCAAGCTATTTACCAACTTTAGGTGTTTGATGATCTGACTAATAGCAGCTTAACTTCCCACTTTTGCATGCTGAACTGTTTGCTTAATTGTCTATTCAGTTAGGAAAACAATAATTAAAAGGAAAAGTGATTTGCAAGAATCGTCGTTAATTCATACTGTACACTTTATTCATAAATTGAAAGCAGTTCGAGTGATCTGCAGCAGGCATTAGGTAAAACCTAATACTAATATATGACTTTACTCTGGGGAATTAGGATGTTCAGTAGTCTACTGTATAAAAACATAACTTTTTATAGAAGTTGTATGTTATGCTGATAAAAATTTCTACTGGTTACCAACTATGATTCAATGCAATTCTTTCTCCTGCCCCACTCCTGAGACTGCTAGTTCTAGGTAGATAAATATGTAAGTTTCCTAAAATAACATACTTTCAAAGCAATCTGGCAGTCTACATGACAGAAGAACACTGGACATAAATCTCCTGCTCCCTTATTTCTGCAACATTTCTTTTTCATTCTTAATTTATACAATTACTGTGAACGTTTTTCTTTTACAGTATTTTGTTGCAAGATACAACTGGGAAATATTACAGCTCCTTCCTACATTCATGAGGACTAACCTCCTTATGAACTCTAATAATTCAAACATTAAGGTCTATTTTTAAAGTATTTTCTTTCACAGGTAGCGATCACCAGACTGCCTAATTCTTGCATTCACAGGGAAAGACTCACACAGTTCTTTAATAAAATGCCATCTAGTTTCCAGTTCCCATAATCCTCTTTGTTTACAGAACAAAGTCGTAACAGGCATGCCAGAATGAAAATGGGGATAATGTTCTTTCTATTCGATAGAAATGCCTCTGCAGCTTTTCAGTACGGGAATACCAGCCATCAGCAAAACACAGGACTGGTATCTCAAACAGAGTCCAAATTATATCTGATTCACTGACCCTTTTCAGTCCTTGCCTCTACCATTCACTGGCACAAAGATCTGTGCTTTCACACCCCTTTTGTCTTTATTTTAGAAAAAATAAAATGTAGAAAAAGAGAATAATCATCTTCAAGAGGGAAAGTACTTGTATTTTGACAACTGCTTTTGTTTTAAAACACAAAAAGGTTTCTTTCCATTTTCCTCCACTCTGTATTGTTTAAGGCAGTTTCACTACAGATGAGCCTATAGGCCCCTGCAGAGTTCTGCACCAGCGTTTTTTCAAAATGATGCTAGCTGAAAGAAAACTCAGTAATAAATGTCATTTCTGTACTCTGGAGTATGCAATGCACCTTTAATACTTTCCCAAGTATACCATTCTACACAGTAATAAAAAGAAGGATTAAACACTAATCTCTTATACCCATAATGCATCAACTGACTACACCTGCTAAAATCCAATTTGGTAATTAAAAAATGTATCTACTGAACAGTCAAACCAGGAGACTAAAGGGAAAGTACTGTCTCTGCAGATAGCTAGCAGAAAATGGTTTCAAAATTGAGGCACTTAACACAAACCTATTTTTACCTCTATTCATTTTTATGTGACCTTAAGCAGTGCAAGAAACAAATACCTACAATTATGGTGCAGCAATTAAAGGGCAGTTTTTGTGCTACAGTAATGACTTAAATATCTAGTAAAAAACTGGATAAGCTGCTTTGCCTTTTATTCTATCTTCAGAAAATGCCAAAAAAGTTAGCTCTTTTTTTTTCCTTTTCCCTCCCTAGCAATAAGGAAAGTGAGAACAGAGAATAGATGCTTTTGTATGTTCTCTATGCTAACTGTTCTTGGCCTTAAGTCCTTTTAGGCTTCAGGTTTCAAGTTTTTTTCCTGGCGCTTCTCTCTTTCTTCTTTATTGTTCCTTCTCCCTGCCTTTCCAGGTGTTCTGTTTTCTAGTTTCTTTGAACTTACTTTATTCCCCGATGCTCTGATTGTTCCTGTCCCCTCTTTCAATTTTGCTCCTGACAGAGGTGTTGAGGCGTCAAAGCATTGCTAATTTCAGGCTACAGCTTAGGCTTGGAGCACACCTAGGCGGAAAGATCATCTGAGGCTGTCTTTACAAAAATAAGCAAGTTAACTAATAAATTAAATATCCAGGCTCCTGGAGTTTCTGTAAAAAGCCAGAACTTGCTGAAATATCAAATGGGTGCATACTTTCAAATAAGCTGATGATCTATTTTATAAATTCAACCGGTCAGCAGCTTTAAACAGTAGCTTAAGCCCCCACACTAAAAGGGGTTTAGGAACAACAACAGAACATAGGAGAGAAGCATATATCACTTTTAGGCAATGTGTCACTTCTTACCATGAAAAGAAATGCAGTAAAATAAAATTACATATTTTTCTCATTAAATTACAGGACTGCTCAGGCAGAACTGAGTGTTGTATTTGCATTGCATTAAACAAAAATTCCCAGCACTGACAAAATGGCAGTATTCCTCTCAACAATCCTGCCTCCTATTAAAAAAAGTCTTCAAGCAGATGTGGGAACACCATGTTTTGTATTCTGCTGCATACCCCAGGATACCACCTGTTTCTTGAGATCACATTTTGCAGTCCCTCCCATGTGGCTATGGATGCTTGAAGGGGAAAGAGGAAAACTCTCCCTAAACCTGCTTTTCAGCTTCACAAACCAGCACACATTTGAATGCAATGACCCTCCACAAACACCAATACAGATTTTCCTCTGCTTCCTTCCTTCCTCTGTCTGGTCTGCCTACCATTGGTGGCTTTTGTCACTCTCCCACATGTCTCCTCTGGGCATGCTACGGTCTAATTTTCCAAAGCTTCAATAACTCTTTATGACTTTTAAATGCTTCATAGTCATACTCTAGTTACTGTGGCAGCTCTGTGCAGCACTTCTTTGCTAAGCAAAGCTGATGGCTGTTATTCTCTGGGGGGAACCTGGAGAACCTTCCAGCCAACGGAGCTGGACGTGGACACAACTGAACCAGCATCCCCAGAGCAAACAGCAGGCACAGCTGATCTCAAAGCAGAACCACCCTTTAACACAGAGATGCTCATTTCCTTAGCAAATGGTAACGGTGAAAATATGCCTTGCTTCAACACTGTGCTTTTGTATTAAGCAAGGGCAAGAAACCTGCCAGTTGCCAAAGAGGGTGGAAGAGACCAGAAACAGCCCAGCAGTATTTACACTGATGCAGTTAGATAGCAATAAAAATCATAAATCCCATGGATTATAGTATCACTGGATCATGTCCAGTAGGCCTCAGGCAGAAAACTAGTTGCCAGCTTAATAGTATCTAGTCAGACCTCAGGTCTTCATCGTTGTTATTCTTAAAAAGAGATGTCTGACCTTAAAATTCAGAAAAAGCTCTTGGTGACTGGCGCAGGCTAGTACAGAGTATTCACAGCCAGGCCACACTAGTGCTGCCCGTAACAAAGCAGAGGGCTCAAAAAGTTGTATGTCTATCCTATTATGAGGGAGTACCTATGGGTGAAAATAACACCTAAATGGACATTCACTCCCTCTGTGTATTGCTTTCAACATTTAAAATAGCTAAAGTTACATGTTAATTAACTGATTATCATTAAAGAGGGGAAATATCAAGAGAACTATCAGGAAAATGCCTGATTTCACATATTTTAAGATTATTATTTGGGTAGTTCATAGAATCTTGTTACAGCATCTCTCTGAATATGCCTCACATTCTCCCTTGATCCAACATATATGTGCAGATGCCTTAAAAATAAAGGAAGAACCACTAGTATTACAATCAGATTTAATTAGGAATATGTAGAAAATTACCTGACACTGCTGACTGTGAAAGCTCACCTCAACCACTGCAACATCATAGGGAAACCTTAATGCTGTCATCAGTCCACACAAGGCAGCAAAGAGTAATTCGTAATTATGTATTTTTCCTCAGAAGCTAAAATCAGTACAATATTCAGGAAAAAAAATCCAGTGCTGGAATACTTTCTAGTGACTGGCACTTACTGAATTCTCACAAATGATTATTAATTATTTTTATCTTCTTGGTTGACTCTCTAAACCATTTTCTCAATGAGATGAAAACCACCTGTCCTTGACAAGGTCACCAAATATCAACAGCACAGAAGAGGAGGAGAAACTTGGACTTCTTGTGTCTACACTGCAGACACAGGACCTCAGACTTGAGTCTTTTGAAATGATTTTTTTATTTTCATGTAAGGCCTATCTGACTCTAGGTAAATTAGACAAACACTGGCTGCAAGCAGAAGCAGCACGGTTGATTCATGTTTGACTGCACCAAACTCATTAAAATGACCAACATGAGGTTAATTGTGTACATGTGACACAGTGTAAGTCAAAATTTAAGTGATGTACTTTCCTTCAAGATCTTTTACCATTCTTTGAATATCTTGTCTGGGGAATTACCAAATTACAAGGCTCAGATAATCCCCTCAAATTCAAATTGACAGTAATAGAATCGACAGAAATAAAAGAGGTGTTACACCAGGAAAAAAAACACACAGTCAAAAAAAAGATTTTCTTCGCAAAATGCAGACAAGCGTGACAGCAGCACAACATGGTACCAGGATTAATATAGGAAGGGGAAAAAGAAAATAAATCCTTGGATACAATTTGCAGACAAATGAGAGAAATACAGACAGACTTCATTCAAGAGAGAACTTTCAGTCCTGCAAAATTAAGATGTACTTCAGGACTCTATGCCAAAGCAATGCTGTGCAAATTTATGCAATTTATTCCAGGTGGAAAGAGAAGAGACAGACCTGGCTGAACAGACTCTTGTTTTACAATAAGGATTCAGTCTAGTCACAGAAGAACAGAGAAGAAAAAGAACCGATCTTCTGATATATTTGAAGATATTCTTCCAATGATAAATGCCTTTTTTTTTTTTT
>VYXD01004574.1:522494-570109 GCA_013397195.1 Hylia prasina
GGTGGGGGGGGGTTGGTGTGTCTAGTCTTTCCGGTGGGCCTTGTGAGCACAAAACACAAGACACTTGACATTCAAATTGTGTTAGATTGGAATAATGCCTGAAAATAGCAGGGGCTTGACTGATTGAACTAGAACTGAAAATTCTACTTTTAGCAAAGCCTAAGGATGAGAGCAGGGTATTACCTTTCTGAACCCCTTTGCTGGATTGAACAGTTACATGAGCTTTGAGACCAAAGATTACAGTTATAAATATCTCAATGAAAACCCCACATGTGATAATGGCTCCTAGTGGGAATCATTAGGATTCATTTCTGGATGTGGCAATTAACCTATTACTGTCTGAGTCAAGACTATTTTGCTGAGAAGCACTGAGCTATTGCACTCTATGCTGTCTTGATTTTTCAATTATTAGTCACAACATTCTACGTTTCTTAGTAAAGATTACACAGCAACACCCTCCAAATGCCCAGACTGCATCCCAAGTGTCTGGGGATTATTTCTACAGCAATTGGTATAACAGGACTGACCCCTGAGCTGGGAGTCCTCGGTACAAGATGAAAATTGGTAACTTTTAAGATTTACATGAATCAAACATAATACAAATACCTGAACAATGGGAAACACTCAGTAATTTGCAGAATCAGTCCATCACAAAAATGGAACCTTTAGAAACCCAAGTACTGTGTTATTCCACTAGAAAGGCACTCCTTGCTTTGCTTACCAGAATACTAAATATTCATTTCCAAAAGGAATCTGAATGGAAAAGCCCCATTGTAATAAACATTTTAACATTTCAATGGCTATTTCAACCGCCATCTGTATTCCTCTCAATTTTCCTCAAATGTTTGAATTCCTCAAAAAGACACCTGTGGCATTCACTCACAAGAACAAACATCTCTTTTCACTTCCTCTTCCCAAAAACAATGACAGTTTGCAGAGGGAATAAAGAAAGCCACACTATGCTTGCTGTATACTTCAGAAAATACTATCCAATGTATTCTACAGTAATGACTGCTGAACCAGAGACATTTTTCCTTAGGATAAGCTTTACCATGAACATCTTGTGCAAAGATCACTGAAATGCTGTACTTTGATGGCTAATATAAGCAGATTCATGATCTATCAAAAAGACTGTTAAAGTTACTCAAGGCAAAAGTCTTTCCTTTCTTGGTGCATGATGCACAATTCCTCTCTAATACTATGCTCCAGATCTGTCTTTGTATGCATGTGAATATGCTTTTGGTCCATAAATGCAATAGTGTCACCAACAGGGAGAACACAAAGTCATTCAGTGAAACAGCATGCTGAGTTTCTGTTGAAACAAAACTGCAGAGCATGAAATAGCAACCTGTCATCAGATGTTGGGAGTCTGACGTTCGTCAGTAGCAGATAAAAAACTGCTCTCTCCTCTTGCCTCTGAGGGAGCTGAAAGCCATCTGCATGCAAGTGTGGCCAGTCTGCATCCACAGGCAAGAACAGGAATCTCTACAGCACTATTTAAGACCTATTTCACTAGTGTTTAGGGCTGTGTTCAAAGAAGTTTAAAAAAACCCAAAACAACAAACAAACAAAACTACACCAAACAAAGCAAGAAAAAACCTACCGAAACAAAAACCTACCCCAAAAATCACAAACTAATCCAACACAAAAAACTACAAAATAAACCATTCATTCACAGATGCACACCCTGAAAATAAAAAAAAAAAAAAATAGCCCCCAAAGCTAAATGGATTCTACTCATTTCAAGTAATTTTAGTGCAGGTATTCTCCACTACTTTGTACTTTCTATTAAAAGGTGTACATTTTAAGTGGAAGACAGATTCATATTCACATCACCCTACCCCATTTTATAATAAAGGTGAGGAATTCAGTTATCCTCAGGAGAAGGCTCCCAAGAAACACAGCCTGAGAGCCTGCAAACACAGGCTCAGTACTTGTGCAAAAGGCACTATCCAGAACATGTGGCATCATATTTTCATCTTTGTTTGGACAGGTTGCTCACAGTCCCTGTACTGCAGACCTTCCTGCCAGTGCAAGGAGTCTACATGGTTGGTGTAACACTTTGATGAGGTAGTCAGACAGGTTAGCAAGCAATATAATCAATTATCTGCTCATCTCAGCTGAGCACTGAGAGTCCAGAACAACTCTGATTAGTTAGGCAATGCCTACAGTAAATGAGTGATGTGTTATTTTGATTTGCCTCTCAGGGCTCAAGATTGTGGTATCTAAACCTCACCCTCCCATGAGAAAGGGATTTCTGCAAACTAAAAGCCAGCCTCTCCCACAGCAGGAGGAAGCAGCAAGTGAAACGGAACAGATCTGACCTTACAGTAAACATCTGAGCTACATTTTAAAATACTGGCACTGAAATGTTATTACTTTGCTTTGATATGCTGCCAAGGGAGAGCAAAGAGCCACTGAAAATTGAACTTCATTTTGAGGTCCGGTCCATTTTTCAATAATCCTTGTGGTACTGCATACCTAACTTAAGGATGTTACAAAAGCCAACGTACTATGATGTCATAAAATAATAACATTCATGTGAAGGTCCTAATAGATTCATGCTTAGTAGTGTCATAAATCAAAAAAATATCAAGAACATACTCATGATGCCACAAATGAAATACATACGGCACCCTGGGTATGGAGAAAGGCATTTGGGGAAAATTGACAAGATTTTTGGCTCACAAGCACACAACACGGCTGCTGTTCCTTATTAGAAGTTAAAAATGCATAAGTTTCACTACAGTGTGGATTTTTTTATTTTATAAATGCAGAGATGTCACTTTTAATGTACATCTGTTGGCATTTTGTACATTATCGTCATAACTTACAGATTTTCAAAACAAATGGTATAACCAATCTACATGGTTTTTCCTTAACTCCTTTATTGCTGGATGTCTCCAATCTACAATTCAAATTTTTCTTTGAGAACCAAGGTAACAAATGGAACTTGAGATGTGAAATTTTAGTCACTGAACTGTGATTTATCTGTGCTACTCTCATCAAGTCCCCATGATAAAAATCAGTAACTGCATTCAATCTGTTTTCAAATCACATTCAACTGACTCACGTCTCTCTATGCTACATAACTGTCTTTACAGTAGTTTACCTCCATATCCAACAGATTTCTTCACTTTTGCCAAGTATTGCAATGTTAACTTGTTTTGGTATTAATTAATATCCATAATACAGCCTGACTCCACCCTGTCTTTTCTTAGCCTACCTTCTCACACATGACACAACCCCATTCTCTGCCTTCACATTTTTCAACTACATGTCTCTGAGAGGTGTTTGCCATGAAATATGTCAATGTTTTTCAGGGCAGCACTATTGCCACGTAGGTGCTTGTTCTATCATTCTCCCAAATGGGAAAGATGGAGAGAGAATAAGAAAAGTCTCTAAAGGTGGCAGACCTGATGGTCTTCCCAGAATCTTGATGCAGGGTGCCAGAGCCAAGACAAATAGCAATGTCTTAAGCAAAAGCATCTCCCTCACCTGAAAAAGCTTAACTCACAGTATTTTAGGGAACAACAACACTGGACACATCACTTCTTGCCATTATTCTGCCTAATGCATTCTCCCCATCACAACCAGAGGTGCTGTTATCTAATGATGGATGAAGAATAAGCACAATTCATTCTGTATTTACCAAAAAAGTCAGAAACAATTCTTAAATTAATTCTAAAAAGCAGGCAAGACCTAAGTTCAGAAGACTTCCACAAAGAAATCAGAAATGAGCACAAAAGTCTGTAAAGAAAAATTTGAAAGTCATACTGAAGTACTTAAAAAATGAATGAGGGAACACAACACTACTCTCAAAACACTGTCCTGACCATTTGAACTATATACTGAAATTTTTGTTGCTTTATTTAGGAAAAAAAAAAAAAGGAGTATGATTCGTGTCACTGTTTCCTCTCTTGTCAAAGGGAACTATTCTTTCTTTGTAGTCTCATCAGGTCAAAAGCACAGGTAAACCTGTGATTCTCACTTATCTGAAGGAAAAACTCAATGTTTAAGATAAGAAAAAAAGAAATTAGCTATCTAATTTCTCTAGATGAAAATGGAAAGGATGTATCTTTTCCTAAGAATGTCTCATCAGTCACTTTTTTTAAAATATTTGCTAATATTTGATAATTTTCTTCACAGTGGTCATCAGCTGTGATTTGAGACTTCTTTTTATTAAAGTAAAAAAGGTGGCTTTGTCCTTTATTTTTTTCATCTGAGTCTGAAACACATTTAGAAGGCCCGGTCAACAAAAGTATATAACTTTGAATTAGAGAACTGGCTCATCAGAACTAAACACAGTTTTGATACTGCTTAATGCTGTGTTGTGGATTATTACTATTTCCCAAAATTAAATTTACCAAATTTTTAAAAGGTGCATTTAGATTTCCTGATACAGTACTTTACTACACTTACTGGACCAACAGCCAAGTCTGCATTTCTCATCTGCTCATAAACATCATGCACATATAGTAATGGTTTGACTATTTCCTTTTCTTACCATAGGTGATAAATTCAAGAAAACCACAACACACAACTTTTTAACCGCTTCAAATGCAGCTACTATAAAACCATACAGGAGGCAGAGAATGAGCCTATCCCTGCCACTATTACTGCTGCCTTACTGGGTAACCCCAAGGAACATCACTCCCAGGGTCAAACAGGAGGAGCTTCCCTGCAGATGGAGGTGGGGAGGTAAGAGGTGAGGAGGATCCACTGCTACTGGTGCCAGAGCTGAGCTGGGTGGTTTTACACAGCACAGGGAAGGCACATCTGAGCCCATACACAAGCAGTTTCTGCTCCTCCTAGAATTGCTGCAAGTCTGTCTTTCTGGGCCAGAGAAGCCATCTCAGTTGCTGCTCAGATGAGGAATTTATGCTCTGACCCACGAACACGGAGCTCAGGAATACATCAAACGCCACCCAAATGCTGCATCCCTGAGTTTTCCAGTGACGCTGCTGCAGGCACAGCTGTGCCACGGAGGCGGGACAAGGGGTCACGCAGGTCAGCAAAATATTAAGGGCAGCAAAGTGTTTAGTGACTATTTTGTTTACTGTGCAAGTGGCTTTTTGAGGAGAATGGGTGGCAATTCTTTCCAGCTTGCCTTGGGCAGTGGAAACTACAAAAATGTTTGTACTTGACGGGTGCCCAGGGAAATCGGCAGTCTTAGGTCTGTTTCTTTAGAGTCTGCCAATTCCATGCTACATGCGGCACACTATTTTTTCCCTCTCTTTCCTCCGTCCCCAATTATTCTACATAACATGTCCAGCAAGAGTGCTAAGCATGGCAGTTCAAAAGCAAACAGGAAGCAGGCAAACAAATTCCTCCAAAACTACTTAGCAAGCTGTTTTAGCAAAGGTTTACAAATGGAGCAAGAATCTACCCTTGCCTTCGTGGCAAACCACAATGCCACAGAGATTCCTCATGAGAAAAATCTCTCAGGCTGAAGATTTTCATGGCAAGTTGAAGGAAGCGAGATATGGCTGAAAAATAATTTTATTTACAGCTAGGCAGAAGTTAAGTGACAGAGCCCAGTAGCAGGCATTACTGATGATAAAAATAGAAGCATGGATTTGTAAAGTTTTGGGCCACTGTGTAGTTTATGCTGTACCACTAGCACATGGAAAATAAGAAATTATAACACAGCTGGTGACAATGGGGAAAAATTTCATACTAACCTGAAACAATCAATTATCTTCCCCCCAAACTTTATCTAAAAGAAGGTTAGATTTTTATCAAAACTCCTAAAACTGAAATAGATTGTAAACTATTAGATTCATAGAAGAAGGTGACTTCAGCTAATACTCATCAATTTACAGAGAAACAATCCACCTCTCAAATGAAAACATTAAACATGAAACACTGAAGTATTAAAAATTTAAGATTATGAATTGTGATTATTAAATGCAATGTACAACAGTAACTCAGAGAAAAGTGTGTTGACTTACAGATTATTTTGATAGCACAGTAGATTAATTGTAGTTTCAAGTTCTTAATTATTGCATAATTCAATGCCCACATCAGTCAATTTATTGATAACAGTACACACGCATGAAACAAATTATTTATGGTGCAACTGAAAAACTAAAGAATGGCAGCCACATTAGTAATGAATGTGAATTTAGTGAATTTAAGCAAGACCTGAAAAGCCTGAACCAACTAGCCATAGCCTGTTACTATACTAAGACCAATCATACCAACCTTAAGTTGTTGCAAGTCTTTACAAAATTTAAGTCTCCACAAAAGTATCTTAAAAGTCATGTGTCCTCCCACCCTCTCCAATTTCTAGGTATTATTCACTCCACTGCTCTGTTAAAACTCTTGGATGATGTCTACTTGAAATGTAATTTCATGCTGTTTTGGGGGGAAAAAAAAAAAATAAAAAAACCTCCTCACAAACCAAACCACCAACAACAAAAAAACCACCTCAAAGATTCAAAGCACTAAACTAATCTTGGTATTATTTATTCTTGCTTTAAATGAGGCAAGAAAGGAAAAAAAATGAACAGACTGCTACAGAAAAATGCATGAGTCTTCACTTGTGATTTCATTTGAAAGTTGAACAAAAAATCTTCCTGAACATGCATCTCAAATTGATAGTTAATAAATAAATAAAATATCAACAACCAAAAAACATCTTTTCCAGAATAGTCACTGTGTTTCCAAAGTGCTAAAGGGAAACAAGCAGATACCAGAAAACTCTCTTGTACTACACACTGGTATTGATTTGGGGGGGTTGATGTACAGTAGAACTGCAAGACTGCATCCTAGGGAAATGAAAAGGAGATCCAACACAGTTTGTGATGTCTGGAATCTTACCAGTCAATGGAGGACTTGCTCCTGTGGTTTTTCCTAAAATTTATGATGACTAACAGAAAAAGGGGAGGAGGAGGAGGAAGAGGAGGTTGTGTGTGTGTGGGAATCAAGGCTGCCAAAGCATGAAGAGTGTCCCGGTCTCCCCCTCCTTTATTCCATATCCTCTTGCCACTCAATTTGACTGCTCTGCTGAGATCTGGTAAAAAAAACCAGAGGAAATGTTTCTAAACACAGTGCTAAGGGAATACATGACTGGTCTCACCAACTCCCAGCAGGCAAGGGAGAATGCTTCTGCCAAGTTAGGTACGGCCCTGGTCACACGCACCACAGCTTGCTCTCATTCATTCTACTTCAGACTATACCTCCACCAATACTGTCTTGCTCACACAGTCCTTTCTTTACAGTCCACAGGCAAGCCTTTGCTTATCCTTTTCAAGTACACCAATACAGTGCTTGCAGAAATCAATTTTATCTCTAAGATACTGGATTCTGACATACAAACAAAATAATAGCGTACAACAAACACTATTAAAGATGATGCACCCATTTAAAGATTTCCCAACATATATAAATGTTATCTATCTAGATGTTTATTTCTATATTTTTACAGGACATTATCTATAGGTTTTTTACAGTACCTTGAGGCTTCCAAGAAAACAGAATTGCCACTACTCAGGCTGGAATTCGCTATGAGAGAATTTTATTTCTTTTTCTTTTGTCTCAGCATGTGGATCTCAGATATTCTGTAAAGTGATAGCAACAGTTTCTTAACTCTAGGAGTTAAGCATATGCTTAACTACCTTGACAAAGCCCATGACAGGGAAGGGATGGTGCTCCTGACTGTGGCAGCTGTAATCCACAAATAATTACGTTATCTTTAACTACTCTTCACTTCAGCCGAAAGAAACATGCCTTGGATCCTGTTTCACCTAGACAACTGTAAGGAAACAGAACAATGGTAATTCCCAAAGCCCCCGACCTCATGGAACCCTATTTCATTAACCAGTTTTCTCCAAGCAAGTGGCAGAGAAGTACATTACACTGAAGGGGACACAGAGGCCACAGATCTGGGGCAGCAGAACACTGGGAAAGGATTGTGATGATGTTGCTCAGAGAGCACATACCATGAATGAGCACTCACCTCCTCCCCTCAAGTTTGCGAGTTTGGAAATCTGCAAACTGACAAGACAACTACACAAAAATCATAAAACCAGGTATTCTGACTCTCTCAACTTAAATTTGAAACCAGTAATCATTCAAGAAGGCGGCACACATGGGCAACAAAAGAGCAGGCAGAACACAAGATTCAGTACATCTCTATTCAGTGGCAGGAAGGCATCTATTATCAGATGCAGAATGGACCCGAAATGCAAAGAAAGCCAGCATTGTTGCAGGCGCTACTGGGAACATCTAGCTGCTCTTTACAATTATTCAAAGAAAGATGAGCTGGGACAACCCCAGAACAGTATCTTTAAAACCTGTATCTGATAAACTGAAGTTTAATTCTTGCAATAAAACTGAAACCAAAGCAAGCACATTAAAGTAACTTAGGCACTACCCAGAAAACACATGGATAAAAACTGGCTAGAGGTTGGCCCCCACAGCCGATCTCGGCAAGCTCGCTATAGAGCAGCAGTGAAAGATGCAGTCAGCCTTTTAGACATGGTTGTCTTGGAGACACCAGAACACACTGTATTGATGACAAAGGAAACAAAAAGCTGGATGCACTTTCTAAGGCTTTTAGTCTGCTCTCTTTCATGTGGAGTTTACGGAGGAGGGCCTCCCTGGGATGGGTATGCAGGGAATGCTGGCAGCAGGACCAGCTTATTGAGGCAGAAATCTTCACTTGTTTAGGAGTTTCATGCAGCCCCAGAGCACCCTTTATCCCAGGGAACAGGAGCCTTCGACATGGAAGCTCTAGCAAATGAGACTCACGTTTGCTCACTTTGAAGGTTTAGCCCTGCACAAGCATTAAACCCTTCCACCTAAGGGTCTTTAACAGAAATAAAGCAAGCAGTCTCTCCTGGTTTGTGCAAGGGCCCTGGAGCTGCTCTGGGGGCTCTCTCCAATTATTCAAGTGCTCTTCTACTAGGCTCCTTCCAAACTTTGAAGCAGAAATCCAGCAAAGTACCTTGAGGTAACTAGGAGAGAAATGGCTAGTGACATTTAGGCTGTAACTGTGAAAACTCCAAGTTTATCTCAGTGTCACTGAGGTAAGCATGGGAAAGAATTTTGGTGGAAGTTTATTTTTTAAAAAGACCACGAGCAGTGAATTCTTCTTATTCCAATTATCGAGTAAGTCTTGTAAGGCTGAAATGTAACTCCCATACTAGACTGTCAGATTCTAGCTTTGTAAGAAGATAGCACCTGGTCAGTATATTGCACGGTAGTACTTGCATCATGTAACAGAATCTTTTCAATTTCTAATACTTTTCACTGATTATGCAATTTAGACCTACATCAGAGGATGCCATGGCAATAATAATAAATACTGGCTTTATGTACACAGTCACATGCATCTGTCAACCCTTGAGTTAAGTACTTTAACACTGAGGTCTAGCTGGATAGTGGGACTATTTAGCTCGTACATTTGCTGCAAGAGGTCTGTCTCCCTGTCTCCACATCTTAACTTCCTGCAGGACAAGTATGATAGCGACTTCTTCCCTGCAAATAGAGTGCAGGGGCTGTAACTGTTTCTCACAAAAAGAGATGGAAGGTCTCACCCTGACACAGGTCGCCTGCTTGCATGTAAGTTTATAAATTTCCTGATTTCACAGGCTGCTGAGTTTTATATGTCCACTTTCAAATTCTGTGAGTGCACTGAAAATTGTGCATGATATATCAACATTTAGTTCTGACAGTAGGATGGGTGAAGCTGGAAAAAATTGGTAATTTTTCACATCATAACCTCCTCTTCTTTCATGTTGCTCCTCTCTTTTGTCTGTATGGGGGACTGGAGAGGATGGAAGCAGTGAGGCTCACAGATAGGTGATAACTCCTTGCCTTTCCAGTCTCTTCTGAAGAGCTGTGAAATAGATAGGTAATAGGTACCTGACAAAGGGATACTGAAATAATCAGCACCAACACCATCTTAGATCTCTCTTTACGTAAAATTGTGTATCTGTAGTGGATAATTGCTATCCTCTCATACATCTGACTGACAACAGCAGAAACCCTGGGTCAAATGATGCAAAAGACGCTCAACCTGATGGGAGCAATTGCTACTGGTGTATTTCCACATCAGAGGTGCCTATGTAATGAAGTAGTAAAACAACCAACTGTGTTAATTCTGGCTCATTTGTTTTGTCACTGAATGCAAAACAGTGGATTGAATTAACTGAACTGCTGACAGCAGCTGTGTTTTTTTTGGGACCTATCAAACTATTTATAAATACCACAATATGGATTTTTGAATCTCATTTCAGGCATCACATAACTAAGGCATATCCAGACCAGTACAAACATCATCAAGACATAATACCTCTCATCTCGAGAGCCTATTCCTTGGTGCTGCTACTTCATGTACATGAAGCATCTGTGACAGTACAACTCAGCATGATCTGTAAGGAAAAAAATATTCTATTCCCTCAGTTAGTAAAATTAAAACACTGCCTGCCAGTGAGAGAGGTCCTCCAATACGGATGCAGGTGAATTTTGCACTTAAGGAATCATGACTTGTCCTGTGAAGTTTACAGGAACTAAATAGCCAAGCTGTGCTATCACCACTTCAGACATTGATGCCAACAATAAAGACTAGTAAAGACTAGGCTCAGAAAACACAACCACATGATTTTGATGATGATGAGCAAAGCAGAACACAATATACAACATCCTTTCTTCATCTATTTCTATTTTTAAAACAAGTGAAACATTGCATGAGATTAAGGAACAACCGTATCCATTTTGTGACATCACACCAGAGACACATTCTAACAGGCAGGAAGAGCAACCAGAGGATAAACAAAGGCACTTGTGTATGCTTTTGCATCAAAATCACTTTTCAGGTTGGATACCTATCTGCAGCCAACCTCATTCTGTTAGAGGAGGCTCTCAAATGCTGCTTGGAACTGGGGCACAAGATGTTTTTACACAATGAATCCATGGGCATTTAGTAAAACAGGCAGTGAACATAATGTATGTTCATGGTAAGGAAATTTTTAGCTAGAAGAACTTTTTTCCCCAGATCCAAGTCAAAAACCTCAAAACCAAATTAAAAAAAACCTCCTCTTGATTCCCAAACCAAAACAGAAATCAAGAATTAGAAGGTCTAATTCTGCTTTTCAGACAAACTGTAATTGAGATCTACTGCGTTTATTTACAGGCAAGAGAAATTGAAAAGATAATATGCTTTTACTGATAGCTGAATTGTGCCATTGTGGACATGACATACTGGATGTCTATTAAAATTATTTCACCATAATAAATCTGGGAAAGAGTAAATTAGAGGTTTGATCTCTAAAGCACATTCCTCTCTGCCCCAACTCAAAATCACAGCTGAGTTTACCAAAACTTTTTAAGGGCACAGGTTTTATGTAGCTTATGTACAAAGACAGATGAATATCAGAGTTATCACTGATCCGCCTATTATGTCCTGATACAACAAAACCTGAAAGCAACAAGAAGGCACACAGTTGCAAAAACCAGAACCTGGAATACTTTCTTCTTTCCTTTTGTCATAAAAGAGAGTGGAACTCTCTGAACCTATTCATATTTGGACAATAAATCTCTGTATGTTTTCTGTATTTGCAATAATCAGCCAATAGACTAAGTTTTCACAAGATCAATGCCCACAATAAATACTTGCAAACTAACATACTGAAACTTTTATTACTAAGTAGAACAGGTTTTCTTATTTTTTCGCAGCAGAAGCTACTTTCTTCCATTACTTTGTTTTATGAGAATTCTGTTCTTTATTTAGACTTGAACACTAAAGGCTGCATGGTTTATGGATACAATTACAACCACAAGTCTGTTTCCAATTTTCCAAAGCCAAACCTTCATTGTAACAGATAGTCAGAATTATAGGAACAAGGCATGATCCCGGAAGAATGACATTTGTAATGTAAACATACAAAATATTTTACTACACAATCAAAAAGCGTATTTTTCAGCCTTAGCTAATACAAATCACCATGAGGTCAATTGTAGGAGTTGCTTGACTGGAAAACAAAGCCTGAACTAACTAAAATAATTTCATTATTACAAATACTCTTGGACTACTCATATGCTTTGAGCTGGACACATGTATAAATCCTTGTGGAGATGCAGTCCAAGACTGTTAATATTTACATCTCAGTATTCATACAGCAGCTGAAAAACTGAGGTTTTAGACTCCTGCTGCTGAAATCACTTTTATAGCTCTAGCTAGTATTTACATCCATGCTATTCCTATAGTGGAAACTGGCAGGATAAAAAAATTGGTAGGCGAGACTATTTAAGAAGGTATCTATGACTGATTGCTTTATTTAGTCATCTGCTTCCAAAGGAGCAAAATCACTTCAAACCTATCAGAGCAGGCCCTTAATACTATACTTGAACATTACTTCCTCTAGTTCATTTTCCCCTTACTTTTTCAAATCTGTGCATTATATCCTTTCCCCATTTTCTTCAGCTAAATCCCTTTTTTATTGTGCAGATGCAAAGAACAAGTCTGTACTCCTGCTGTGGGATTGTGAGAGAAGCAGAGAGAACTTCACTAGAATTATATACTGACAGCTCTGTTTTACTCCCATTGATACTCACAGACATCTTACTGCACAGGAAGGAACAGAGATGCAAAGTTCCAGCATACAGCAAATATGTATGAGGGGGGAGAAAAACAAAATGGAAATCCTGGCATATAATAAATATTACAGACTCTGTGTGCATAACAGATTGCTAAGCAGAAGCAACAGGAATTCTATTTCTATAATCAACAGTCTTCCAATTTGATTCCAAATTATAGGTGCGTATAACCCATGGAGTTGGGGGTAAATCACTGCTTAAACTCAGTGATGTCAAATAAACTATACATTAACAATTAAATGTTTCTCCCTCCCTCTAAATGCAATATTCATAACACAAAGTCTGACAAGTTCCTTTTCAGCTGAAATCACAACTAAATACACTTCACAAGGAGAGATTTGGTTGCCTGTGAAGTTATTCAAGAGACTCAGAACCACTTCAGTTCTCATAGGAAAATCAGTCAAATTTCTGATGGCCGTGAATTATTTCAACATCTAAGATTTCAAAATATATAGGTTACTGCTACACTTATTAATTCCTCCCTTAGAAATTCTTAAATAAAGAGTTAAAATTTGCTAATAACACTGCATAAAAACTTTGATCTTTCAAAGACTGTATCTGTAAGTGATATTAAAAGTTCAATTTCCATTTTGAGAACAGAAGAATATTCCATTTTGAGAACAGAAAAATGAAAGACAGAGAATTGAAACTTTTTGTATTAACTTGTCCCATTAAAAACGTTTTCTCTGGCCTTTATCCAAAGACAAGAAGTAGACACATTAAGAGAACCACACATGCACTGGAAAGGGACCATCAACTAGTGTATCTTCAGAATTTTAGCTTACCCGTAACAAGATTGATATTGTTAGGGGATACATAAAAATGCAGAATGTATTCAGAATGTAAATTAACAGGTTTTCCTGTATCTTAAGACATTTGTGTTGTTTATAGATACATGGATGCCCTACACACACATACTAATAAATATATATGGATTCATAACAACGCCTTAGGACACTGAGTGCTAGTTATCTCTGCCCTAAGTTAACTGTGTATTTAAGTCCTTGACATGGGGATGCTGCTGATGTAGTTTTCATATAATGGCTTCTGTCCTCAGGGGATCCTCAGAAGCAGACTTCCAGAAATTTTCTGGCATGTTTTTACCCCATTTTCTACTCAATTTATCAAATAAATGTAAACATTTTAAAGACAAGAACAACTAGCTGAAGATGGTGGAATTCCTTGCAACCAAATGTAACAAGTTCAAATGTGTCTCATCATCTGGACACTTTCTGTACTCAACTGAAGGACAAATTGCTTTGCTAAAGGGTTAAGACAGACTGGGAAACCTGCCATCTAAAAATAACTCCCTCTTCACTGGAGAAGCCAGAGCCCAGACAACACAGACTACAGGATTAACAATGAATGATAAGTTTTAGATGAAGAAGTATCTTTCATTAGGCCAACTTGTGTAGTTTTTAAAAATGACACAAGGCTTGGGGCAGACAAAGCCTTTTTTGTTTTATCGTTCCAATGTTATTCTCAGCTGGGCAAGTATTCTTATTTTGAAGCCAAAGAAAGGCGCACATGCAAAGTCAAAAGATTTGCCCTGGGCTACGTGCAAACCACCAGCAAACTAAGATCAAAGATCAAGTGGTTCTAGATTTGGAGTGGGCTCCTTTCCCAGCTTACATCACTTCTATGGATACTACTGGAGACCTTGCACTGAACAAAGAGCGACTTGTGAAAATGCCTTAAATGAGTTTTTGCAGGGCATATTCAAATGATAAAAGTATTTTGGTGTCATCTACCCAGCAAACATACTCACTGCTGATGACAAGTGGTATCAGTTCAAGACACAAGAAAACTCCATACCCCACCAACACTGCATTTTAAAAAAATGTCTAATCCATCTATACAAATATTTCCACAAAGTCAAAGAACAGCCAGGCACCTACAAAGACGAAGAATGCTTTTTATGGTTGCAGTTGTGGTTGTTTGATGTTTAGGGTTTTTTTGATAAAAATTATAATGTTACACTGAAACAGATCTGTCCTAAGTAAGATTAACTGGACTAAAACAGGAGCCTGGTTTTAGGCAGTGTTTCTGAATAGGAGAGAGGGAGTCAGAACAGATCAGAAGTGGTTTATACATAAATATATCCAGAGGGAAAAATTACTGAAATATTTGTTTACAGTTTGGAGGTTGAGACTGCCTACAGGTAAATAGTCTAGATGAGAATTAGCATCTGAGGGTGACCAGTCTTTCAGATGTCTCAGATCTGACATAACCCTTTCACTGAGCTATACATAGATATATCTGTGTACTGCCCCTCGGGGACTCAGACACCGACCTTGAATGGATACCAGCTGGCCTGGCAAAGGCTGCTACCCTGGATCTGAAACAGCCCTGATGATACACCCAGTGTGGGTCGCAATTAGCACGGCCACTTGACAAGGAGCAGCGCCTTCTCTAGTTTGCGTTGCAGTTGGCGGGCACAAACAAAAAGCTTCCCATAAATCGTTGAGCAGTGCCCAACAGAGCAGGAAGAATCCAGAGGGAAGCTTTAATAGGCCATTGAAGAAAACTGTGATGAGCTAAGTATGAAACAGCAACAGAAATAATAGTGCAAAACAAGGGCGTAAGGCCTAATATGGGAAGAAGTGCCAGCTGGAAGCAGATAGGAACTAACACTGAAAGAAGAGATTACAATGCAATTCTTAGAATAATGAATCAGATAAAAATATCAGGTTCCTCTTGTCATTAGCCTGTGATGCATTTAGTTTCATTGCATACATAGGGATGTTGCTTTGCTATTTGATTGCGCTCCCTGACTGGCTCTCAGCAGCTGTAAGCAAACTGTGTCACCAGCTCCTGCTCCTCTCCCAACAAAGCGCCCAAGAAACCCAACAGACTGACGATGATTGCTTTACCTTCTCCTCTGCTTTCCACAACCTCTGAAAGATACACCTCTCAAATGTAAGTCTGAAATTTAAGGACTGGACATTGTGTCACTAGCACTGCACACAACTCCCCAGGGAGAACTGGCTGCACTTCATGGAGGCTCTGCTTCTCTCTTGGTACAACCTCATGGTGCTGCAGTGGCAGGGAAGGACTAAAGCACAGTGAAAAAAGATCAGCTGGAAAATGGTGTGAAGTTTCCAATTCATATGTTTACAGAACAAAAGGGACTTGTGATTACACAAGGAAATCAATGGGGAAGAAATGCCATAAAGGGTTATTTTTTTTCCCCTAAAAACACAGTTTCTCTCAAAATATCTGAGCAGAAAAAAACCCCTGTGAAATTAGGCAACTATAACAAGATAGTCCCCAATCACGACCTATTCAGGTTTAAAATCACATAACTGTTTAGTTTAGAAAAGACCTTTAAGATCATTGAGTCCAACCATTAACATGACACTGTCAAGTGCACCACTAAACCACGTCCCTAAGTGCCACATCTACATGTCTTTTAAACACCTCCAGGGATAGTGACTCAACCACTACCCTGGGCAGCCTGTTCCAATGCTTGACAACAGTTCCAGTGAAGAATTTTTTCCTAATATCCCATCAAAACCTCCTCTGGCACCACTTGATGCCAAAAAGTACCAGCTGCTTCGTACTAGCTAAAAAAATACATGATCTTGCACTACAAGTCTTATAAAAGCCAGTCTTAAATAAAGAAATTTCTTTCTTTAGAGAAGGAGGATTTAGTATCTTAAAAAATTTCTGAGATTTGAGTTAAGGTAAGCACATAGATCCAAGGGAGCAAAATTAGCAGCTGGAAGCTGAGCCCTTCAGACAAGCTGGTGGAAGAGATCACATACTCTTGAAGAATAGCTAACTGCAGAAGATCTATTCCTTGGAAGGAGGTCCATCCAAATTATGTATGAGAGAAGCATCCCTGCCATTTGTGCTTTGAGACTAGGAAAAAAAATTCTTTTACATATAAGATTTCTTTATTAAATTAATTTATTCTATTAATGCTTTTAATTCCTTTGATAACCTCTTCAGAAGTCATTCTTCTGCTTGACTAAGGACACACATGTACCAGGACACACAAGTACCAGGCTGGCAGAGAGAAATCTGATAACTATAAACTTAATTAGGCTTGTGTTTTATGTACTTCACTCTGTCAGATTAGAATCAGATGATGCAGAAGGTAGGACATGAAGGTTATAGGTTGTTCCAGCAAGACTCCTAGGCCTGCTACAGAATTTGGTTCTCTAATTATTTATGTAGTTCATAAGAGTTTATTTATTAAGCATTTCACTAAATGGTCTACATGGTAAACTGACTGAACAGAAAGAATCAGCACAGAATTCTATCCTGACTCAAGAATCACATCAATACCGTCTACAAGGCTATTTTCAGCTGGCAGTATTGCAATGAGAAAAATAAAGTGTTTCTTATTTGTAAACAGCATTCTTACAATCTGGATATATGACACACTTAACACTGGTCATGCAAAAATCGTCTAAAATAACTATCTGCAATTCCTTCTTCATTCTGACACAACCTTCAGTGGTAACAGCTAGGCCCTTCCAGTTGCATGGGTGAACATGGTATCTTCCGTCCTGTCACTAGCATATTGTCACTTTGACAATGATTTACAGTGACCACAGTTAATGAGTAAGATTGCATAGTGAAGAACACAATGTTTCTCCCTATCAACTTGCTGAAGTAACTGAAAAGGCTAAAATGGGATTTACAAGCCAAACAGTTTGAGATAAGAATAAAACAATTCACTTTGTTTGCTTTTCTGGGACACCTCACAAGTTTAAGTTTTAGAAGTCTACAATGGCAGAGCTACAAGGAGTCACTCTGAGCACTCACAGAAGCAAATATGCTTGTAGATAAGTATGGGCCTAAGGGTCGATTTGCCTCTGGAATACCAACGCTTTTGAAACTGTTTGTCTTTTTTAGCTGGTTACTTCAAATGTAGTCCAAGGGTTAGAAAATGAGGACCAATTAAAAACAAAAAGAATTATTGGGAGTGGAGCAGATCACAGTTTTGTTTTACCAAGCACCATTACAGAAATGTAACATTTGCATTTCCTGCATTTCAAACCGTGACATTCCAACTGGTAAACTCTTTTAATGTATTCTGTAATATGTTAGTTGTCAGTTGCCCAAACTGACCATTTCATTGTAGGTTTTAAACTCTATATCACTTTCTTTATAAGAAAAGCCTGAAATTAGATTTTGGTATTTACTTACAAGCCCATCTGTCTTCTCTCCTTGCCTGGCCCTTGCTCCTCGCTGTGTTGGCTTCTGACTGGTGCTGAGCAACCTGCTGTTTTTTGCCTTTATTAATACTTCAATGGCTTTTTGCTGAACAAAGAAAGCCTAATCATCAGGAGGCAAGACCACAAATCCAAGCTCCACTACATATAACCAGCCTAGTTACTTACCAACATTATTATCACAAAACCAGAAAACTGTTCTCAGAGAAACAGCATAAAAGTTACAGGAAGATTTACTGCTCAGCTCTAAAAGGTATTCATGGAACAGCTGGACAGATAACAATGCAGGAACAAAAAAATTATTCACTGTGTTAATCTTACAGTGACGAGCCTGCTCTGTCATTAAGGCCCCGCAGCTAACTTTTCCTTGTTATATACTAACATTCAAAGAGAAATGTAATGATGCTTCAAGTACTTCCATTTCTATCAGTCTCTCGAACTACTCCATTGTGGATGTTATGCTAATGTTACTTCTGAATTCAGCTCTAGAGAGGGGAACAAAACTACAACTACTTGAGTCAGATGTTTAATGCTACCACTGGACAAAATCTTAGTGGAGAGGAAAGACTGTGGCTATTGCTACTTAGTATCAAGGTGGACAATAAACATTTCCATGTTTACACTATGGAAAACAGTCCTTTCATCTCCGAATTTGAATCAACCAACTGCAAAATGCTTTTTAGAAATCCTTTTTAGTGGATTAAAGCATCTATTAAGTTATACATTTTACAAATGGTTGATTTTGCAAGCAATGGGAAAAAACCCACCAAATCTAATATAAGAATTGTTAGCTTCAAAACAAATTATTCCTTCTTCTTGAACAGAGACAAATCCAAACTCATTTATCTGCTTAATGCTTTTACAATTCTGCTTCAAACCCAAAATTTTTGGGACAGAGTATGCTAGACAATATGTAATAGGCAAAATATTTTTAGCCCGTTCATGATAAAGAGATGATAAATACCATGAGAAGCCCATGGCTATGCCCAGGACCATGAGAAGTCAGGGAATACTTTGGATGTCCCTTTGAACTTTTAAGAATTAAAGGCTAATCGCCTTTTTAAAACGGAGATTGCTTAAAGCTTTCCACAGAAGATAAAACCTTTACTAGATGAGCTACATCTGTTCATCACATCATTCAGAGTCAGCCACACCAGTCATCTTCGAATGAAACACAGCAAATCTGGGTGGAGGCTAAAAAGAGATTATTCTGACTTCAGTCCTTGCACACTGTTCAGCGTGAGCCCCCCAAGCTCAATGGGAGCTTGTACTCAACCACCCTTTCCCAGCCCAAGCCCTCATCTAATTACAATTTCTGTATCCTCTGGTCCTGCAGAACTCCCCCTTACCTTCCCCTGTGTTAAGGCACTGAAGACAGTAATTTACGTCTAATTAACGGAACTGAGTCATAACGAGCTTCTTTCTTTTACGAGACTTGAATGTTAAATGTCCGAAAAGACCAATGAAACCCAGCTTTTAGTCCCGCTCCATGTGTTAAGTTCCTGCAGCACAAAGCTGTTATTCAGGCCTTGCTTTGCATACAGTCGGAGGGTCGGGGGTTATTCACACTGACAAATTCTTAAGATGGCACACACGGAGCCACCAGCTTTAATATTTCAGCTATGCGGCCATGCTGAAAGAGGCTCATCCTTAGGGACTGCTGATTTTCTCCTCCAGCTTTGGGAGGGTATACTTTTCTCCCTGATTGAATTTGACAGCGTCCTTTAGGAGGGATCAATTTCCACGCCACAGAGACAAAAGGCAGGATGAAAGTTGGAAGGCAAGCACACAAAGAACTGCACATCTGCCCAAAGAACAGCATGATAAAGCAGTTCTGCTGCTGATCCAAGATGAACCACCAAGATGTCATGAGGTAAACGAAGGCTATCAAAGAAACCAACTATGCGAGAACAAAAGCATGCACGAAAATGTAAGAAAAGAAACTGAGCTTCTCACTCCAAGAAAGCACAACTGTTGCTGATCTAGTGAATCGAACCATAACAACACAAAAAACCAAAATGTATGAGGATACCAACACATCATCTCAAAAGACAAGGCAAGTTCTATCATATTTTCATCATGTTTTAAAAGTTATATAGACATTGACCATGCACAGATTATGCAAATACTGTATTTGCACATATAAATATATACACACACACACACTAAATACCATACCAATTTGTTACCATAAGCAGAAAGACAAGAAAACAAACTAAGAAGGACCAGGTAGACCATCAAGGTGCAGTCTTAAACAACTTTGTTCCTCCATGTCCACACGAGATACCGTAACTTTGGAAGTGTGGTCAAACGGATGCTTCCACCTCCACAGCACAGATGCCTTTGCACATCCACTCAACTACAAATGGATTCATGAAAGAAGAAGTTTCTATTCTACTTCACAGTGTTGGGTCTTCCTGCTTAATTTTACAGAAAATTACAAATACAGACTTTTGTGGGCTACTAGATGCACTAAAGACTGAGAATTATCTCTGTATTAAAGAAATTCTATATGCTTGTTGCAACATTAGATTTAAAAATTAGATCTACCTACTGATTTTTATCTGTAGTTCACCTAAAGTGCAAAGCAAAATAAAATCTTAAAGTTACTAATATTGAAATCTAGTTTGTACGAAAACTTTCACAGATTAGACTTTGTGTCAGTTTTGTCACCTTACCCACAGCAACTTATGCTTCCATATGTATGGTTGCCTCTAACCTCAAACTCAGCCTCTCTAAAAATGTCATGAATGACAGCCTGAGCAGGCATGGCATTTAGTTTTCAGCTGTTCTGACTTATTTCCCCAGTCCCTCTACGTACCTCTTTTTGCACAAACTTGTGCAAGTAAGAAAAAATTCAAAGATCATACTCTTTATACTATTGAATTAATGCAATTATTTGCTGCATAAACTTTTAGGGTTTTTTGGTTATACCAAATTGAATATATTAAGCAAAACTTACACAGTTTTTTTTCCTCTCCTGTCAGTCAAAGTAACTGAGGCACATCAAGTTAATAATCTAGTTACTTGGTAAAAATATTTAATTTGCTTAATAGAAAGAAAAGGTGATTATTTTTCAATTGGATAAAAGCACCATTTGTTGAAACTGAATTACATTAAGAGCACTTTTAATTTTACAGCCATATGAAACGAAAAAACAATGTACATTTAAAGAATCATGCTTGTCAAACATTCATTTTGTTAATGTACTATTCTAGTTTTCCATGTTAATGGCTTACTTAATGTACTTTTCAAAGAAATTTAACATAAAAAGAAAACAATTTAAGCATATCCCACTATATTAAAACTAATCTTCACTTGAAAAAATACTGGTAATGAGCTAAGTTAGTAAGTGGAATTGCATTCAGAAGCAATACAAGTTTCCAGTCAAAGATATGATCAATCAAACATGAGTATCTTAGTAAAATTACTGCAGTCTCTTTAAACCTAATCACCAAAAGCAAGGTATGTAGTTTTCCTTTTCCCCATGTTATTTTTCTTTATATATAAATACAGGAAAAAAGGCAACATATCAAGAACCACATATCATGAGTTTGTCAAAAATCCCATTCCTCTTTTCTCAATCATTCCAGTTCTGCTCCTTTCAAACGGAGTCAAATGGATTTGCAAAGGTTGATTATCATCATTTGCATGTAAAATGCATTTTTACCGGAGAAGTACACAGGGCAGATAAAAAGACAAGGGGAAGGTAAATAGCTAATAAAAACATACACCAAACATGAAAAATTGTTTTCAGAATTGTTCTCCCCCAATAGGAACACGCAGATAAAATCACAGAAATGGAAATTTGCTGATGAGACTACTCTGCTTGCTAAGAGCATAAGCTTCAGGCTGAAGCGTACCATGTTTTCTCAGAAATTCCCAGTGCACAGTTTTCTGGAAGAGATATTTTTGAAATGGTATACACAGTGTTTCTACAAAAAAGCGCAGTGTAAGGCGCATCACAGATTACATGACTCTATCCATGAAAGAAAAAATAAGAAGTTTGACCAACAAAACTACACAGAATCTTCTACTTCAATATCTGCAGAAAACTTTAAAAATTACAAATTTGATTTAACATTTATTTGATCCACATTATTTTCTACTGTATAATTTCAACATTTTTTATGCATTATTTATACAAGTAAACTGAATTATGAAGAAAACCCTGACAGATTGACAAAATGTCAATGGATGGCATTGTTGTGCTAAACTCAGATTGTTTCAAAACATGCTGCACTAGACCAATGAGCATCTTACCTTTTCTTCACTATGAAAACTGATTATAAAAGCCTGCATTCTCATGTAGTTAAAAGTTTAATTGTGCATAAGAAGGATCTACTCCTAAAATTTAAGAGTGGTGGTCAATGAAATTTTAATGCTAAACAAACATGCCAGATAGGATTCATTTCTACATTTAAATCTCAAGTCTCTTTATGTAGCAAGGTCGTCTATTACTCAGACAACAGACTTGCCATGCAAACTTGCAAATCTATGGGAAATTTGATTTTGAAACAGGGATAAAGATGGATGGAACACTGCTAAAAAAATTGGGTGTTTTGTTTTGCTAATAGATGTCTTCAAGTGGGAAGCCCTTCTGACGGCTCCTACAAACAGCAAGTTCTTAATTCTCAGTTATTGGTTCCACCTAGTTAGAAACTATTTATAACTTGGATATAAAAACCCTTTTGTTCCTATACTTAGTGAACAACCATCAGGAACAAAAATTCAGGCTCGAGAGAACTAGTTTTAGGCCTCATCTCTACAAAAGGGTCTTTTAAATTGCTCAGTCAGATTCTTTCCTTTTGCATTTGTGCAAAAAAGCCAAACTCACCAAAGCCAAACTCACAATATAATGGATGCAGCATTTTAGAACAGAACAAAATGTGTGCATCACTACTACGGCAGCATTACAGGGGGACAGGATTTTCAGTTAAAAATCAGTGTTGTTTTCCACACCCTGTAGTCTTTGCTTTATAAGACTTTTCTTTGGGAAACACAAATTACTTCAAATGGATTAAATTAAGTGTTTTACAAAGGCATCAGTGGGGCCATTTGCCATTTTGCTGTGGTGGGTGGGGTTGTTTTTTTGTTTTGGTTTGGTTTGGTTTGGTTTTGGTTTTTTGGGTTTGTTTTGGTTGGTTGGTTGAGGTAGTATCCCAGTTCCCATTAGTTTATCTTTACATAATATGGTTTCAGCAGAAAAAGTGAAAATTCTCTGAAGATTAAAACTGTGGTCAATGCATTTTTCCATGTCTGTGAAAAAGGAAATAAGCACTTTTCCTATACAGAGCAAGAGGTCTTGCAGGTGTTTACATAGTCATACTAAGTAAAAAACCCAAGATCCCAGATCCATCTTTTAAACATTACCACTCCTTTCAGTCATAGTCAAATTGTAATAAATTTTGTGCAAAGAAGTTTACCATGATGATAACATTGAAAGAAAAAATAAATAAATATGGACTTTTACCAGTATCAAACACAAGTACTGCTTTTAAGCTGCTCATCTCAGGCTTTTATTAAGGAGATAACGATGACCACTGCAACATCCAATCTTCTCTGCTTTCTAAGTGATCCCAACTTAAAATTGGAAAAAGTCTGAAATGTAACACTAAACACATTTAAAAATACATCATTTCAACACTTTGAGGCATGGTGAATCACAGGCTTTTTTGTTCCTTTGTAAAATTTCTGAATAATTATACTAACACAGCCATGCAAAACCTCTTTTCAGAAAGAGGTTTTGCCTTCAGAGCAGAATTCACATCACACTACACATTTGATGAGTAAAGGACTCAACTGAATAACGTTTTCACAGTACTGCAGGGCACAATATAAATCCTGGGTCACAATTAAAGTGTCCCTTAGCTCCACCACACCAGCTAAAATTCCCCATGTGACCAAGTACAGTGCTGGTACGTCCTGAAGAAACCAAGAGGGCAGAAATATTGTGCTCGTGACTGAGGCAGAGAAATATACTGCATAATACATGGTTCTCTCTGCTGCTCATTTCAGAGACAAAAACATGCAGACAAATAAAGGGAGTATTTCATTTTGGCCAAAATTAAGCATGACTTCCACCAGCATGGGAACAAGAACAGAACACAATAAACTAATTCTAAAATTGCACTTCTATTTTATAGGGAAAAAAAAAAAGGTAGTATCCCAGGGAGGGTCTTCTCTATCCTAAAGTATCATTTGATCAGGGTTTTTTAAAGCATAACAGAGTCTTTATTACATTAGATAAATCTTACTATTGGTTGGACCAGTTATATATATTGGAATTTAGTCTTTGTAACACAGAAACTACTCCAAACTTCTGCTGAAGGTTTTTATTTTTGTAGTTCTTCAGCTCTCTCACCTCTGTGCTGAGCTAGTGTGATGTGTCCATGATTGTTACAAAAGAATAAAGAAAAACTCTTGTCTTGGAAATATTGAACTTAAACTCAAACTTCCAGAGAAACTATTCTCATTCACGTGGTCCACATTATCAGGGATCTTTTGCCTCATATAATATAAATTATTTCTCTATGCATTGATTTTTTCATGTGTGAACATAACGAATTATAAAGAAACCAAGATTTATGGATGAAATAATTTTAAAGCTAACCAGTTATCTTTTTACTGTAAGGGACTGCTCCACTCTTCAGGTGGTAATAGATCCAATACAATATTAAATGACTTTAAAAAGGAAATAATCATGCTGTATAAAGCCAAAACATGGCAAATGAATTGCATATAAAAATTATTTCCCATAATACAAAGAAAATGGGTGTGCTTGAAAAAAAATCTTTGCTAGCCTGAATATATTTTGTTAAACAGCATTATTTCACTAAAAAATAAGCAAATATCCAGCATCTAACATCCGACCAAGTCTGTTTCAAGCATAGGGAAAATATTTTGAATGAACTGTGGTATCTGGTGATTTACATTAAAAAAAACCCCCAAACCAATAAATCTTTAAAGATGAACAAAACATTTAGAACTGTACTTCCAACAGGGTTCTAAAGTATTACTTCACTCACTGAAGCTGGCAGGAGGGCAAACTACCAGTCAGTGATTATATGTTCTCATATTCCAACTGCAAGTCATAAGAAAGGAAACACAGGGTGTGGAAAGGGGCACTAATTCCAGAAAGGAAGCTAAAAATTCAAAGAGTATACACATAATGGACAACTTTTTTGACTTCTCTTTTTGTCCTTCACAGTCCATGAGTCAGTTTTCAGAGGATGGAAAAAATGGGCATGAGGATATCTAAAAGAGCTAGGAACACACAAAAACATGCAGCTGTTGGATTTTTTCCCCCTTTTTTGAGGAGGCTTAAAACATTTTCCGCTGGACGTGTACCTCTCCATCTAATAAACTTCAGTCTCCTGGTAAGAGAGCTTCTTAACATATCTACAGGAGACACCCCAAAGCATACAAACAAGAGGCAAAAATCACAGTAAGTGATCAGGTATCCTCACTGCAACTGAGATACAGAACTGATACAAGGCATCTGGCTGTAGAGACAAGGAAGTTGTGGTTGCTCAACAATTCTGCTCAACCAGAAAAAATAAAAATCTGTGACTGTGAGATTTAACCTATCAAATAACAATTCTGGAGGGCAATAATCCTTTTATTTGCTTCAGTCTGGAAATCTGTCTTGTGAGTGCTCACAGGCACTCACAGTGGGAACAACGGAACTCAAACCACGTATCTCTTAGAGGGCTGCTGTTAAATTTGGAAAAGCATATATAATTTGGGGGAAAGAAGGAAAAAATCATTCTTGCTTGCAGTGATTTCTTGTAGACATCTGCCAGATGGGACAATTCCCCAGACTGATCTGCTTTCCAATTCTGTTTTAGATACCCAGCTTTCCTAAACAATTTTAATTGTCTGACATAAAATGTCTGACAATAAATCATACATATTTCTTCTATTACTTGGTGTAAAAATTTTGCCAGTTCTCACTGGAATATGAGTTGCCATGATTTACATATTTGTAATAATTCCTTCCTTCCTTCCCCTCCTCCCAACTGCTCCTTGATCTTTGTTTTAAAAACACCATTCAAACATACAAAATGACTACAGGTTACCAGGTCAAGAAAACAGAGCTACAAAATGACTACGCATCTACCACCTCTCTGATAACTAGACTATGGCTAAGTTGCTATGATTCTTTAAATCAATTTCCCTTCCATCAAAAAACCACAACACTCTTACATTTACTCCAACCAAAGAATGCAGATGCTTCTTTTTAAGTCAACCCAATACTAAAGATGACTTTTCTCTTCTAATGACATAAAGTAAAAAAAAAAAAACCCACACAGCTACATCATCCAGAAAGACTACAGGTAGGATAATTAGTGATAATTAGCCATATTCTATTATCCTCCCTAACTAGTATTCCAAATCCATTGTTTGTCCAAGTCTAAAAAAGAGAAGGATAAAGACAAACCAAAAGGAAGTTAAGTAACAAATGTAAGAAGCAGCCTGGCAAGAGCAATTAATATTGGATGTTTAAAGAGCTGAACACAGTGAAGCATAGTGATATGCTTCACATATCTTAGTGAAGCAATAGCTGAGGGAGGCATGATATCCTCTGCAAAGTATTTGAAGGACACATAATACGGAGGAGGATGAGGAATTCCGTAAGGCTGCATGACCTGTGAGGGTGCAACGAGTGCAGCAGCCTGTGAAGATTGGAACAATGAAAGCAGAGTATCAGCAAGAGTCTTTAGTAAGAATCACTTAACATGCAGTTGTGTTTGAAAGAGCAACACTTCCTCTGACTCTTCAAACTTCCAAAACCTTGCACCACCTCTGGAAAAAAACAGCCTTTCATGTGACAATAGCTCTTAGCTCTTTGCAACCTATGTGACAGAAGCCAGTCTGAGTTGCTCACCTGAAGATTTGTTTTCTTCTCTGCAATCTTGGTGTTTTTCAACATGAGCTTTGCTGGTATGACAGGAATTATAAAACATGGATTTAGAAAGCCTAAAGGCTGTGCTGGGTTTATGTTAGGCATTTCCTTCCAAATTTTGTCTTGAACCGGTTCACCAGACACACAAGAGATGATTTCTTTTTTTTATTCTCAAATCGATAAACAGAAGTAGCAAAATAAGAAAACCCTTGGAAAATCCTTCTAAAGCATGAAAAAACCAAAACCCTTGAATAAAAAACCCCACAATAAACCCATGAAACAACAACAAACACCCCACCTACTTCCCCAGAAGAATCTGGAGGAAATACTCTGGCATGCTCTAGAGATGAACACCTTACCACAGACAAATATGTGAGAGAAATAAGAACATCATTAATTTTTGGGGTTTTTTTCTAGATGGTGAATAAGAGTTACATCAGCACCTGAAAAATATCCATAAAACCATTTTATGAATCACTTTCCAGAGACTGCACTGAGCAGGGCAGAGACCAAACAGCAAGGCTGCTGAACCTGCATATTCATGCATGTGCCAAACAACTGTAAGAAAGAGCAGATAACAGAAAGGCTTAAATCCCAGAAGTTCATGTACTTCTGTGTAGGAATTTCCTCTGATCAGCTTTCTAACTAGCAGTGGTTTCAAAAAACTGTCAGGGGGAAAGAAAAAGATCAGGTTTTTGGCTATGTTTCACTCATGAAAGCTCCTATACGAACTCAACAAGATCAAGGATGAGGTATCTGCTAAGGTTCAAGGTTAGCAACATCAACACTCTAGGAGAGCTAATTTACATCCAGTCTTTGAAAGGGCCTGTGAGTCCCAGCTTCACTAAACTAGAGAGGGAGATACAAAAATAAATCTATCAAAAATAAGAGAAGTTACCTGATTACCCAGGAAAAAAAAAATAAAACAACAAAACAGCCCCAAACAACAAATATACAAATGCATCACAGGATACATACTTCATAAGGATGAAGGAGACCCTTTAGTGTGCACAAAAGGAAAGGGAAAGAATGGCATTATAGCATCTTAAAAAAAAAACTTTCTTGAGCAAATTATGCATTGTGAATTCTTAAATGCCAAATTCAAGAAGCCAATACACCTGCGGGAGTGCTAAGCAAAATTTTTTCTGGAGGATGATGGGATGGTTGGTATAAATACCAAGAGAAAACAGGGTTTTTTATTTATAAGAATACAGCATATTTCTTACAGTATAGCCTCAACAGTTCCACTGGGCAAACCTGCCAGGACTAGAGCTGCAAAAATAAAGGCTCGGATGAATCCACACAACATTTAATATTGAAGATGATAAAGCAAAATGCACTTTAAACTTAGGTTCCCAGGCTGAAAATGCAAGACTAGCAATTAGAGGGAATATAATTAAACTTGCACAGTAAGCATATTTGATGCACATCTCACTGCTGAACAATGCACTGGGAAGTACAAAGCCATTTTTACACACATGTTTTACAGAATACATGCACACAGACATTGACTTTAGGGTGACACCAGAATGGAGCATCCTCTGCTGACTTTTTGTTATTTCTCTGTCTCAATCCTACATACACCACAGCTTTCAATTCAGTATACAGCCTCCTAACCAATAATGGTTTGTTCAGATATCCCAAAGTGTGCTCTGGTAACACTGACCTTTGATGCTTGCTGCTTACATAATTATGTTTAGAAGGAGAAAACATCATTACTTTCCTCTAAATGTGATAGTTATCTCTTAATAGCTGTAAATATAAATAAAGGCCTAAATAATGTCAGATTTATATGATGCTTTTTCCTCAGTAAGAAGAAATTATTTCTAAGGTCAACTTTATTTAAACAAGTAATTTTTGCCTGCCAGTTTTACCATAGGATGCTGTCCCAAAGAGCTCCCCCATAGCCCTGCCATTAGCCTGCTCCAATCATCCCCTCTGATTTTTCTCTGTAATTTAGCTACAGTTCCCAGAATTTACATTTCCTTTCTTGAAGTCTAATTTTAAATCTTTATTCAATATAGCATCCCTTGGCCCCATACACCAGGTAACACTTAGATGTTGCCGTATTTGAGGGATGGCACTCAGCACCTTGTGATCACTCCTTAAATATGACTACTGCCCCCTTTAACAACTAAGTTCTTAAACAAAACTCACATTATTTTACTTCTTCTTCTATTGAGTAATATTTATTTGCAGCCTCCAGTACAAGAGCAAAACTAGGAGAAAGATATGAACCCAGGTTACCTGATCCACAAATCCTGGGCAGGCTGTCAAGTAAGATGCTTACTTACTGTGCTTTTAGACCGTGCCAAAATTACATTTCATCCTTTACTACCCTCCCTCCTCCCATAAACATACCTCTGGTAGAGGTTGTCAAGTAGAAGCATCTTAAATGGGCCATCTGCATGGAGTGAATTTCATCCACAAACCCCATTTACTGCTACTCAGTATTTGTATATTTTGTGCATGAATCTCCTACTATGTAATTTATGCAGTCAGTTCAAAAGTACACAGAAGTCATTAGATGCAGCTGAACATTTAGACTACTCAGATTTATGTTATGGAACTCTGAGCAGCATCAGAAATTAGATTATCTGATTCGCAACAGAAAAGGGAAGAAAGTGGGGAGGAAGGGTCTTCAGTCAAATAGATCCTTGCCTTCCTGAGCTAATATTATGCATTTCAAGGTTGGCTTTTGGGGGGGAGGAAGAAAAAAAAAGGCATGGCATTTTGGGCATTATGGCCACCTCCTTCCTGCCCCTGCCTTAAAACAATCAACCTCTCAAAACTTCATGGAAACCAGTAAGCTTTAACCTATGTCCAAATAGCTGAAGTAGATGTGGAAAGCATGATTTGGTGTCAAAATGACCACCACAGAATCCAAGTAAAGTCCAATTAAAAAAAAAACAAAAACAAAACCCACAAAAACCAACAGCTCATGAAAACAATGGTTTTGTAAACACAAACCATTAAAGGAATTAAACCTATCTTTTCTAAAGTTAATATAGCTGTGAAAAATAGTTTGTAAAAGAAACTCACCAAGAATCCTTATTTTTGTCATAAATTAGGAATTAGTTTTAAGAAAATTATCTTATTGTATTAGAAATTGTGCTTGTTTGTAAATTTCTAGATCTTACGTAAAGAAAATATGCCATAGACAATTATATATGTACATTGATCAATGCATGCTTCCAAAACTGCACGCAACCTGCAACTTCTGTCTTTAGCCCACTTGCACAGAGGCAAACATCACCGTTTACACATGCCTCATTCTGAGGCAAGAGTTTGCTGAAAGGGTAAAGCAAAAACTTTTTCCATACATTTTGGTTAGCCAGCTTGCAAATTAGAAAGGAGACCAAGACAAACTTAACATCTTCTGTAGCTATAGTGGTTTTCTTTCAGTATCATCTTTGTAGCTACTGACAAGATTTATCTTTAAAGAACTTCTTGTTTAATGTACACATATTATTCTGCAATTAATTAAATGCAATTATCTGGATTTTTCTTTTTTTAAACTGAAGCCACTTCAACATTCTCTAGTACTGTTTCAGTCCACAAATAAAACAGTAACCCTCAGCTAATGGGAAGGGGCCAGGGTTGTTTGGAAATAAAAAAATCTGGAGGAGAAGGGTCTTGCTAGACGGTTAATAAAAAAAAATAAACCTACGTGTCCAATGAGCGTGACAAATGGTGAAGAGATAAACTGACTCATTTTCTAACACTTTAGTCTTGGCGTTTGACCAAGAGGTCCCTTCCTGGCAAGCAGCCCTGCAAGCTACCGACACTCAAAACATCTGTAAGTATAAACTTCTGGACATTTATTCATTCCTAACATATGAGCTCATTAACTTTTTTCCTAATTGCAATCTGAGTGGACTTTTTTGATTTTTTTGTAAGAAAGACAGAGGTAGAGCATTCAGCTAAACAGGTCCAGCTGCTGCAGCAGCAGCAGCCAAAATGCAACTGCTCACGCCTGGGGCTCTGTCAGAGCACCCAAGTGGGCTGGTGCTTAGGCCTTCACCACAAAGTTGCTGCCCAACTCTTTCAGCCTATTAGGAGAGACTTCAACAGCAAAGCCTAACCCAGATTGTCTAAAAAATCAGGTTTGCGCTGAGCACGACGGTGGTTGGACTTCCGTGCTTTGTTCCATAAGAAGGTACAGGGTTTATATAAAAACTTTTCAAAACTGGTATTATCTTGGTCATGTTGGATATCTTTGTTGTATAACCAATCAGTCAAGAGTGTCCTCCCCCACCATATTACCAGTTTAAAATGTATGCTGACTTCAGTCTAGTTAGCAAAGTTAAAAGTGGGGACAGAATTTCCCTCTCTGTTTTTAAACTGATGCCACTTCTCCCCACCCTGTAATCTCACTGTAAGAATGAGCACAACCCTTTGAGCACTGCCATCTTGTGGAATGGCATCCTACAAAGGAAAACCACAAACATATAAGTAACTAGATAAATTACAGGGCTTATGAGAAAATGAGTTAACTTTGGTCTTGGCACCACATCCCAAGAGAGCAGGAGAAAACTGTGGCATAACTTCTCATTATCCCTGCAGAACCATTTATGCCTCTCTGCTGTGTAATTCCTGAACTTCTAGTCTTTCATTACACTCTCAAGAATGCACACCGTGTCTTGTTAAGAAAAATTTCACTATTCAACAGAGCATTTACACAGAATTCTTGAGGAAGAACTTAAACCAATCCCTGTGCCACTGTCTTAGGAGATAGATGATCAGCTCTCAGCACACAAAATTCACATGGGTTTGATATCCCAACTTCCAACATCACACACTTCACAGGGCTCTGTACAAAAGACGGGGAAGACTGTGCAAGAACAGAAAGGTCTATCTGCTGAGTGATCTAGTCAAAAGAAATAGCACTCAAATACATACTTTACACCTGCAACTTTTTTTGGCATAAACCAGCAATGAATGGTTTGCCACCTTCTGGATGTGCCACCACTTGAGCATATGCACAAGGAGGTTGTCAGCTGCTATGTGATAATGGTAACCTATTCAAACATGTTCAACAAAGGTGAAGAAAAGGTCCATTTGAAGTACACACTTGAAAGACGAGGCCTTTCTGGTTCATCAGGTTGGGGATAAAGAAGAGGACAACACCAGGAATTGTGCCAAAAACAATGCTGGGGTCTGCATTTAGGAAAGCAGGATGAAAACGTGTAGAGGGTTAAAGCTGGATCCTGCTTTCAGTGAGGTAGGGATATAGCGGAAGTATAGGGAAGACAGATTTGAGAGCCCTTCAAGTAACTCCACAGCCTCTTTTTGCATGGGGTAAACTTCAGTCAAAAAGGTCAATTCAGCCTACATGCAACTATTTTGAAAACAAATGAAGAGTGGAGCAAGATGACTCAAAAGTTTGGGGCTATTTTTGTAACACTGTTATTAGTTCTTACATACAGAAAACACTAGAGAATGTCTTCCAAGGTTAGCCACAAAGCAAAACCATCTTTCTGAAGAAAATTCAGCTAACTAGTAGAAAGGATGGAATGAACTTTACGTGGCATTTCAACAGCCCTGGCCTGTCAGAAGATTACAGACATCACAAAATATGCATACTGTGCAATGGTTAGACCACGGACAGCGATAATGACAGCCTGCACTACCCAGGGCTTGTCATTGTCAGAGAGCTTTGCAAACAAAAAAAGCATCACCACGAAGGTCCTTCCTAACAAAATTCTGTCTGGAAAAATATGAAAGAACTTTAAACCCCTGACATGTTCCTCTCAACTCTCCTTCTTGACCACATCCCTGTTTAGACTTCAGATGGCAAGTAAGTGTGCCAACTCGAGCCTCTTTGCTCTCGGGGAGTGTAAAAGTTGACAGGGACCAGCTTTGCTTTAATGCAGTGGAACATTAATTGCCTCATGTATCAATTCTATACGAGACCTCTGAACCATACTTGCCAGTGGTTCACAGGTCCAGCAATGAGAAATGAAGAGTGTTGCCTTCTTTTAGGGAATGGAACATCAAGGAAGGCTCTACAGAATTAGCAGTGTTCAGCTGGTATAAGAAACAACATTCTAAGACCATCCACCCCCATCTTCCCAGGCAATATATTGAGCAGCAACCTGGATCCATAAAAGACAAGAAAACCCCCAACACCCACAAAAATTTCTGTTGTTGAAGTTCAATCCCACTGCCAGAACTGTCACAATTTCTAGTTTTAGTACATAAAAAGTTCACGGTGCTATACCCTCAGTGTAGTATTCTCCTCCTCTTAAATATTTTCTTTAGGCATATTAAAGAGATACATTCATTTACTGGTCAAAGAATAATGACAGGTTGCATGTCAAGTCCAACCTCCTAAGGCCCAAAGATTCTTGTATTACTGTCTGGTAACTTTAAATTACTAGACCTACATTATTTTACACAGATGGACAAACAAATGGGAAGCATGAGACTTTTACTCACATGGTTATGATTTTTTAAATTAAGGGTTTTTTAAATTTCTTTTAACAGTATTTTTTGTGTCACCTTTGCATGTTTGATCGTTCTATCTTACAGACTCTGGCAGTGGAGAAACAAGAAAGTTCATCCAGCATGGTGGGATTTGACCCCAATTCTTCCTCTTTCAACTGTAAAGGATGCCCACAGAAACATGCTCAGCTACTCACTGCTATTAAAATTATTCAGCATTTAAATGTGCACTGCTTGTTTCCCTTAATGTCTTTCTTAATTTTTGCTTCACTTTTGACTGAAAATTTCATTTTTACATCTTAACTTCACTTAATGCATGAAACAATAATGACTACCAACTAATTATAGATCTAGCAGAAAGTACAGTCAGAATCCATATGATGAAGTTTATGGAACACTTTGTCCCCTGCAGATAACTTAAATCACACCCACTACAGGCTCCTGGAGGCATGCAGCTCTTTTATTTTCCTATCTCAGCTTTGCGGCCAGAGACAAAGTCACTGGACCAAAATAAACCACAGACACTTTCTGCCATTACCATCCTGGGAGCTGCCTGGAGATGACCAGAGGTGCCTCCAGCATCTGACCTCCCCGCAGCTGTGGCAGGACAGCATCTGGGAATGCAGCTCACATTCTGCATGCCCAGGTCCCATCAGATCTGACACAGAGGTGACGGCTAGAGATAAGGGCTGTCAGGTCGCTGCCACACCTCTTAAGTCATTTGCTCAAAATAGCCTTGGTATCTGTGGCATTCAAAGAGAAGTTTGATGCATGTGAAGGTTCTGGTCTCTGTATGAATTCACTCATTAGATTTTTTTTTTTTTAAGATCTTAGAAAATAAAGACAAAAATGTAAGAATTGTGTCAAAGAACAGACAGTACCTGGTAGCAACAAAAATCTTCATTCTCCAAAACTTAATACTAGATTAATAAAGGCTAAAAAAAATAGGGGGGAAGAAGAGGAAAAAGAAAATAAAAGGTTAAACTACCATCTTCAGCTTTCCCCACAATGAAAATACTGCCAGCAAAAGATCAGCACTTGCCCAAATCTGTCTTCAATGAGTATTTCAACTCCAAGCTTCTGCTGGGGAGGATCTCCCCTTTTTTCTTATTTCTTTATCTTTATAGAAGACTATTTCACCAAAATATGTAAGTAGACTTTACTGTGAGAGTTCTTTACATTGTCTCTTCTGGGTGAAACAGAGAGTTGCTCTTTGAAAGGACTTATTTTTCTTTAAAAGCTGCTCTATTTCAGATGGTCCCTGGAAGCTTATCCTATAGATAGATCCTTCTTAAATACAGATATTATCTTTGATACTTGGTTTTTATTCTTTCTTAAAATGCCTTTTTAAAAAACGCATGTCCAGTCTCCCAAGACTTTGAAGATTGCTACTGTGCCTTCATTCCCAGTGCAAGGGTGGAGCACAGCTCTGATTTCCTTGGATAGAGATTAGCCTTGCCAGGTACAGCTGCTGGGACACTGTGCCGCAGCAAACCCACTGTCCTCTCCCCCGTGGCACACAAACGCCACCATGCCCATGGGTGGGAAGCAAGGCCTCACTAGGACATGTGGCTCTGCTCAGAGCTGTCTGACCCCAAAGCTTTCCTTCCCACATTCACAATACAAAGGTTTCTACATCACACCCCTTCAGACTCACGGGACACAAGCTACCTTGACCACTGATGCAAAGTCAAGCAGTATGATAAACAGTGATGACTTATGAGATTTAGGGAGCAAATATTTCAGTAAAGGCAACCCAGTGAACTCCAACTAGCCTTACACTTACTTTAGCTAGATACTTTTAATCCACATGCTGCTCTCATCCTGTATGCACTGATGATATCCTTTTAGGAGCAAAGGATCACCATGAGAGATGAAAAACTGGACTAGGTGTCAATAACTGGTATTGCTTCCCGAGCTTTCCAACAGCATGAAACTAAAGACAAAGGCTGCAAAACATACTACATAAAACCAGGGGAATTTTTGTTTTATGCTTTTTAAAAATCAAAGGCTTCAGTAGACGGCAGAGTTATTGCGTTACTGAAAAGCCCATTCCCATCTCAACATTTTTACTGAGAAGTTTTCATGCTTAATTGCTCTGAACTATGAACACTGCTCTGAATTTTTTAAACCAATCTTGGCATCCTGCAGTAAAAAAATCTGTTCTTCCAAGGCTGTGCTTACTGTCTAAAGTCAGTGTCATACTGCTTTAAAAGTGTTTCCAAATACCCAAAACTACAACTTTTGAAATTTAGGGATGAGAGATTTTAAGTACAAGGAGAGAGAGATGGAGAAAGCATGTAGTAAATGCTCCAATGGAGCAGGATGGCTGAGCAAGGGGACAGACCCTTTTGGCCAGTGCAATCTTCCATTCAAACTCTGCTACAAGTACTCCACCTCCAAATCACTTATAAACCTTTGGCATTTCTGGTCACACGCAACAGGATGTGGGCTCCTGCTCCCTGCAGTGTCAGTGACTAGAAAGTGAAAGTGATTCCCAAAAAAAAAAAAAAGGTGATGTTCCCTGTGGTTCTGGGCAGTTCCTACACTAGAATCAGCTCACAAGATGCTGTCCAACATTGCATGGCACAATTCATCTCTGGTATTAACCACCAGTTTCTAGAAAGCAAAATTCACTGCAAGCTTTGAACTGAACTTTGTGTCGTGACAGTAAATGATGAAATTTTACTGTTTTTTGCTGCTTCAAGAATGTAAAGGAGAAAAAAACAAACCAATTCACCTAATGAGAGCTGAGCCTCTATAATTTGAGGTACTTCATTTACCATTTAAGAAAAAGAGATGTCCCTTATTTTCACATCTACTGCAGTTTGACAGAAGAACAAAAAATGTTATTTCTGTAACATCTAATTACCAATCTTAATGGTAAGTATGCAGGACCTACAGATTTCCATGTTTTATCATGTCATGGATTTCCCAACTTGTGACTTGGAATAAAAGAAAAACCCATGGTGAACTCAATCAAATAATTTTCTACGTTCTTGTGTTCTCCTCCTTCCTTATACTGAATACTTGCAGTAAAACCGAGATGCACATTAACTATCATGAGCTATTTATTATCTTTGCTTAACAGGTGCACTGCTGCAAGTATATTAAAATTGCTTTTAAAATGTAATATTCATATTCAGTATCTTGCATAGTATTTCAGAAAAGCTGAACATTTCCAAGTTCCTAATACTCCTTAAAACTGCTCTAGTTTTTCAGCATTACAGTCTACTTCTAAAGTTTTGCACCATAACAAATATTCACCCATACAAGGCAAGCAAGCAGTCATTGAATTCAGATGAAGAATTCTTTCTGTACTTCATCTGTCTAAATACTGCAGATTCATTTTCACAATGTCCTCGTAAGAGCACAAAATAGTTCAGATTTACAAAAAATAATAAAAAATAGATGTCTTCATTAAATTTTTGACTCAACAATGAAAGCCTGCCCCCACTTCCCCCCTTAAAGTCTGCTTAGAAAAATTAAAATTATTGGCAAAGCCACACTGTATTGCATTGAAAAGCCCCCTCTGGCCACAGCTGTCAGTTTTCAGTTTTAGAATCAGGATCTGCCCCATGGGCACACAGATAGCTTGTAGCTCATAGGCTCACTACAAGTCAAGGGCAAATAAAAAAATAATCCATGTAAACCAGTAAGAAACACCAATGTAACTTTGGATGTTTAGATTATGCAACTGCAAATCAGTATTCTAATTAAAAAGAACAGGTACTAACAAACATCCAACCTCATCGGCAAACATGTGAGTCATAAGAAAAAGCAACAACAGTCCTGACCAATGATTACTGACCAATTATCCTGACCAATTTATTAAAATCTGGGTCAGATTATAATAAAAACAGGTATCACAAAATCTTCATCTGAAGAAACACACCAGTGCCATCCAATACATTTCTCTTCATCACACAACTTTATTGGTCCCTGAACATAAAACACACAGCCTTGTCATTCCCTCTAACATTCATTTAAGATACATAAAAAATAATTTGCAAATCTCTTCTAGAATGCAAGATCCATAGCACATCCACAGAATTTCCCTTTCCCAGTAGAGATATTCCAAAATAAAACAATCAAAAGCCCAAACCCCTAAATACTAGAAACTTACGAAGTTTGTGGTTGATTTTAAACTAGCTAGATTTGCCTTGAATTTCAAGTATTCTCTGAAACTCCAAACCTAGTTTTCCTTTCTTACACCACATACTTACGTAAATCCACTGGTTTTGATGAATGACTTTTAAACTGACCACTAATAAGAGGAGAGATAGATTGTGCTATTTAAAAAACTTCATAGTAGATAGCTTACAAGGCTGCCTGTTTGGTTTTTTTTCCTCCCTTAATGGGAAGCTTTAGAAATGTTGTCCAAAACAAGTCACAGCCTTCCACTGAAATGGAAACATTCCTGTTGTTTTCAACCCAACCTTAATCAAACTGATTGTTACAAGTCAGGGACAATTTTTAACCCCGACTGCCACAGTATATACACCTGGAACAAGAGTTCAGCCTTAGAAGAAAGGCAGCAAGCCTGGCTACCTCAGGAATTTACTGCAGAAAGCTCTGTAGACCATTTTCTGAAGACATCTTCAAAGGTCTGTGTGACCAGGAGCCCTGGGGCCCTTTTGCCTTCCCACCACAAAAATACATCCAACCCCAGATCTTGACTTTGCTAAGGACGGTGACGAACACGGCCTGACAGAAGGCCACGCACATCCTTGTGCTGCTCCAGTTCTTCTGCTGCTGCCCCGGTGCCAGCACATCTTTATTGATCCTTCATGGGAGGCTCTGACCCGCAGAGGCAGAGGCAGACAGGCAGCTGCGTCATCAGCCCTGCAGCAGGATGGCAGCCTCCAGCAGAGAGCCAGCATGCCTACACCGAGGCAGCAGGAGACTCCAGCAGAGCTAGCCTTCAAATCTCTACACATAGAAGAGCTGGAAGAACCCAGAACGCCACTGAGACCCTTGAAGCAACCCTGGTGGACTGGCATGTTTTACATCATCCCAGGTGACTAAAGAGAGTTCAACAGGGAGTGCATGCAAAAACGACTTACAACTATAGTAGTCAGCTTTGCTTCCTTCATTTTGTCTTTGCAATAAGCCTGCAACTCTTCTTGTCTCAAGAGACTCCACTTGCTTAGGGGTTTACTACTGAATTGTTAGTGTGGAGGGAGAGAGACTGGACAACTGGAGATTAAAATGCTGCACATCGTTCTCATATTTCACAGAAGGGTTTGAACTAATGGTGAAAACATCCATGATTTATACATTCATTAAAAAAAAAAAGTAATCACAGTGAAAAGGTCATCTGATTTGCATACTAGATGCTCAAATCAACCACCCTAGTTCTGCAGATCTAAAAGGACAACAAAATAGTATGGCTGGCCACTGAGAGATGGAAGATCTCAGTACAAACACAGCTAGGATGCACTTATGGCATGACAATTAAAATGGTTTAGGCACACTTTTATGCTAAAAGATGTGGTCTTGCAGCCCATGGTCCCACATCCCTCTTCTCACAGAAGCCACTGCAGTGCAGCTATGGAACAAGTTCATTCATCCTGCTGATCCACAGGACTATCACTTCTCTTTCACTTCAATGTAGGCCTGCCATGTGATCACACCAATGCATTGATTCGTACTGAGGCTGCAAGACCACAGTAACTAGTGCAAAACATGCACCTGGACCTCTGGGAAGGGCTAGGAAGAGATGTAGGACTGCCCTCTCCCATGGTAATTTAAATCACTCTGCTCCAATACAGGATTTAGACCTTAGACTTGAGAAGTAATATCTGCTTGAGTTCCTTTTTCGCCAGGGAAGACGCACATTGGGTTGTCTTCTCTGCGGTGTGACTCACACCAGAGAAGTTGTACCATTCAGACCTTCATCCAAACACCTCTTTCAACCCACCCCTCTTTGGTCCTACTACCTTTTACAGAACCAAAACCAGAGACCAAGCTTTAATTTAGCCACCTCATCCAAAGCAATTCAAATGCCTCTGCACGCAATCTCCCTATGCATTTGGGTTTGGGAGAGTGAGGCACAAGTAGAACTGTTATCAGCAAACCTTATCTGAATGGGCATCTGTTTGTGTTTGTCTCTCACTAGCAAGATATGCTTCTCTATTTGGGCACTGCCAATGCTGCTCTGCAATTCTTATACCCTCTAAATAAGGGGAATTGTTACTCGTGAAATGAGGGAACTTGAGGCAATCTTCCAAACTGGCCATCTAATCTTCTCAGCCATGACAGCACTCTTTAAGTCTTCCAATCATGGATATTTAACCTTTTTTTAAAAGCCACAGATAGTGCCTGGAACCTGCAACATCCCTCTTGCAGGGCTCTGAACACCTGATGGTTCAAGTCATAGAACAACTAAAAATTCTGCAGCCTATAGCAAAAACTTTTTACAAGATAAACATTAATTTTTATATTAATTTTAAAAAATATTTTAATATTTGCTATGGTGAGGAAAATGTATTTTGCATGTTTAGTAGGAGCATCAGTTAAAAAGTTGAGAAATACCATGTTCATCCACACGCATTCAGAAAGGCAGCAAACAGACTGTGCATAAATGAGAATTAATCCCCCAATCACATTATCAGAATTTATTGGGTATGTTCTGAAACAACCTAAAACCACTTCTCTGTCCCATATTGAGTATTACAGACTCCACTGTCCCCTGGGCATCTCCAGGTCTTTCTAAAGACTTGCCTAATATTATTATTTTGTTAACAAAACAATTACTACATAATAAAATATAAAAAACAAAATTTACTTTTTGTTGTTGGCAAAATTAGCAAATTTAACATAAAGTATGCGATACAAAATGAGCAATGTTATTGACACAATTTGCATTTATGGCATAAAGGTGACCTCTCTCAGTTCATGAACTGAGCACAGTATGCTCAGAATTTAATTTATCCTGTGCATGCAGACCTGTGCATGGCTTGCAGAAATTTTAAAATGTAAGACTCTTACTAAAACAGTAATACAGAGACTTTAGAACTCTAGCACCAGAAAAAAATGAAGACCTATAAGCAAAAAAACCCATGTTTTGACCTGCAATGACATTTTGACACTACCCATAATGTGGAAAATTCTCTGCATCACAAACATATGTGGTTGACAGACATTATTAAAACACTGGTGTAACAGCTTACTAAAGTATTTATCTAGCTACACCCCTCCTACAAAGGTGTAAATGCTTTACAAGAAGTTATTGCTACTAAAAAATACGTATAAAGCTGTTACCAGACTGCTCACCTGCTAGGCTCACATTCACAATTTTTTAATTGTTTGCAACAGAAGTCACGCTTCGAGCAGAAAACAAGCAGTCTTTAAAAGCAGCCTCTTCCAAGACCTGACTTGGCTACCATAGGAAAACATTAGGTACCTTTTGAAAGTTGAGAGTCACTTACAGGAACAAATGTTTGGAGAGAGCTTCTTCAGTTTTTTATCCATGTCCTGCGTGATAGACGGGGCTTAAAAAATTAAGAATCTTTGTATACTATTGTTGGGTTTTGTGAGGAACACACAACTCAATACTGTTAGGACTCAATAACTTTTATTTTTGTTTTAAATCAGCTTCAATATAAAACCCACAGACCCTGAGCCAGTGGCCACCTTAGGCCAGCCTTCATCACTGCACCATGACCTGCCCAGCAGACTGGAACAACCATGTTCTGCTGGGATACCCCTTGCCAAATTGCTTCCTAAAGCCAGGTGCACCTGTGCTTTTGTAGGCTTTGCTTCCTTTAAACAGCAAACTCACTGAAGGCTAACAAAAATCTTCCAGAAAGCCACACTATGTTGGCTTTCTGGCATGAATCTATAAATAACAGAGACTTTGTTTCAAAAACTGCAAAGGGGAAATAACTTCCAGATCATTTGCAGCTGTAACAACTGATATAATCACTTTCTCTGAGGAAAAAAGATTCATTTTTATAAATAATGACACATATCATTCTTAAATAATTAACAGGCACACAGGCAGAACGACAAGATTTTAATTAAATGAGACTTGGCATGGTCAGAAGTGCAGGTAGTGACACACAGGGTAAGAATGAGAGGGATTGCTTTTGCTGTTAATTTGTATTTGAAGTTTCAGTGTGATACAGACTTCATTCCAGTTCTGGCAAACACACTGAATCAATTATGTGTAGGCAAAAACAACTAGAGTACCTAAAATGCTAGCTGTGCTATTTGCTCCAGCCTGTTAAAACTACTGCCCTAACAGATCCCATCTCTGCATAAATGCACTTCAAGAGGTTAAAATTCCACTCTGTTTCAGTGCTTCCCTCTTCCAGTCAGGAAAGCACTGTGATATTGACCTTCTCCAGCTACCTTCATACACATGAGCACTCCCTGCCCACATGCGCTGACCCAGTTTCCACTAATTTCAGCAGTATTTCTGCACTCGTGTAATAAGCACCTTTTCAACAGAGGTTTCTTCAGAAGAAACCAAATCAACCAAAGCTCCTTTTGCATAACCTACCAAGCAAGTTACTGGCTACTGGATGCAGACGACAGACTGATCTGAACCTGCGACCTCTGAGGGACCTACACTCCTCCATTAACTGTCCCCCGATAAGCAAGTTGACCAATTTTTTATAAAAGCACATACATGCACTAAAAGCACTGTAAAGGGAAAATCTCAGTTACTTGAACAGAAAAGCACATACTGAATTGGAAAGTGAAAGACTTCCACTGATGTATTATTTCCATGGTGCAAAATGCAAAATTACTTACTGCTTTACAGAAAACACTTAACACAAGGGGGTTTTTTTTGTTTTGGTTTTGTTTGAGTTTGTCCCCCATGAAGAATTCAGATGATAATCAGCACTGAAAGCTAAAGTCTATGCAAACATTAATCGGGTTTAATGAATGCACAGGAGTAAGAATTTGATTTAGGAAAGTACATTGCAAAAAACTTTTAGAATAGAAGATGATGCTAAATGAACACTGTAACAGCTGATGGAAGGAGTATTGGTGGTTGATAAAACCACATACTTGACCCACTGATATAGCTAACACTTCTGTCAGTAAACAAACAAAATGCTTACAGAGGGTAGTTAGCAAGGTATCAGTGAGACAATGAGTAAGAGACATTGTAGAGGTTAGAAAACACAGACATTAAAAAGACCCTGAAAACCAAATTTTAAATATGTGATCTTTGTTTACATTTTCCAACGAGAGTTCTTATGCCCCAGTTTTCTTGTATGGCTAGGAAGAAACTCTTTACTGTCAGGATGGTGAGGCACTGGAACGGGTTGCCCAGAGAAGCTGTGGGAGCCCCATTCCTGGGAGGTTTCCAGGCCAGGCTGGATGGTGCTCTGTCCAGTGGAAGGTGTCCCCGCCATGGCAGCGGGGTTGGAACTAGCTGGTCTTTAAGTTCCTTCCAATGCAAAACATCCTACTATTCTCCCTTGCAGAAACCAACTTTTATCAGGCATTCAAGTTTAAGAACCTACTATATACCACCAAAAACCTCACAACATAAACACCACTAATAGTTTATGCATCCAGTTTCTATCACAAGGCTTGAAAATTAAATGGCTACACCATATAGCAATAATAATGAACATAAATATGATCCAAATCAAGGAAAACTCAACGGAGTAACTTCCACTCACTCAGCTATGTATCAAATCTTATGTGAACAACTAGCTGACAAAACCAGAAGAAATGATGACAGGAGAAAAACTCATGCACACTTAGTATTACATCACTAATGTTTAAAAGCCACTCACTTGTGGAAAAAAAAGGAATTTCTTTTTCCTCTTTCCATGGGCTTAAATTAAAATAATGACCTATTGTAACCAGTGAGCAACCATTAATAAAAGCTCCATGCTGAAAACAACTAAGAGCTTACCCTCTACCCACACAGAATTTTGATACAGGTATGCTAAACGCCAAAGTCTACTTCATAGATGTTTACTTGTATTTGATTGCCAGTTTACTTGTATTTGAATATCAATTTGCAAGCTAATTAGAGAACATTGCTTAGCCCATTACAGGAAAATAGTGCTCCGCCATTAACTGCAGTGCTATCTCACTAATTCCTTTAAAGACTGGCTTCAAATACCATCTTCATCTCCATTCAAAACAATTAGTGTACATTTATTTCACATTTTAAACTGCAGAGAATCAAAATTTTAAACACTTTAACAGACTGCACTACTATTTGGATAGCTTTTATGTTATAAATTGTGCTTTTAGGGATTCTAACGTTCCTATTTAAGAGAATGTTAAACTGGAACTCACAGAGGCCTTAAATAATTCCTCCTCTCTACAACCTGAGAGGCATATGCCATTAACTTTCAAAACCAAACAAAATCTACTTCTAAAAGGCAGCACAGTGCACAAAAAACAGCTGCAGGCAAGCAGACATGATCATAATATTTGCCACTGCTCACAGGTCTACCAAAACACAGCAGACAGTAAAAAAAAGAAGGAAAAAAAATCAAAATGGGGCAGTTTCTGAGCTCTGCAGGCAGCTCAGAGGAGGAGGAGATGCACCTGAGCCATGCTGTGCTGCTCCTCTGCCCAGAGCATCAGTGCCTACAGGCAGGCAGGAGCTGCAGCCAGCAGGGTGAGGGATGGCAGCCGTGGGCAGTGCTGGGTGCCCTGGTTCTCCAGGATTATCTGCAGCCAGGCTGGCAGGTTAATGGGATTGCTCACTGTCATCTGAAACCCAGCTAAGAACCGGCGGCACAATTCACTACTGTGCCTGGGTAGTGCTGGGATGCAGCAGGCATCAAGGGCAAGGGATGGCAGGGCACTGATCCTCAGCTGCCCAATCCTGGAATATATTAAAACAGCAGGAAGAAAGCACTGCAGAGAGAAAAGAGGGTGGGAAAAAAACCTGACAGAGAATCTAACACACTGGAGTTTCATTCAGTTATGACCTCCTTTTATCTCATCACCACTAACATACCTCTTTTCTCATTAATTTATCTCCTTTTCCACAGCAGATCCCAGCAAATCAACAACTAACCTGACCCAGAAGAGAATGAGCCCACCAGAAAAAGCAGGAACAGTTTTGTGATGAATCATCTTGCTGATCAAACTCACTCATCCTGCAGCCACATCACTGTGATGCATTTGCAATAATTAGAAAGATTTACATTTTGGGTATAGCCTCTCCTAGCTTTACTTAAGGCTGGTGTTTTCATATGCACTTAAACTGGCCATCTACACACACAAGGTGAGAAAAAATGAAAAAACTATTAGTGGTACCAAATCAACTGTAATAAGCAGCAGCAGTGGGTTTCAATACCACTTCATGGACACTGATGGACCCTTAGTGTTCAAACTCAATGTTGCCTCCAAAACAGTGGACAGGTCATGATGTGTGGATGTAGGTACTTTGGCTAACCTCATGTCTCCTATAAGATCCGTTTATCCTCAAAAGGCTCTTCCTTGTGCATGTTCTGATCTTGGATGAATACTCAGATAATTACGTTTTTTAGCATAAATTGCAAAAAAAAATGGAAGATGTGGGACACTGTGCTGCCATTCTGAAGTCAAGAAGGCCTGGTGGTTTCTCCTAGAAAAGCTTCTCAGCACTACATGCTCACTTATTCCATATTGGTGAACTCTATTGCGTACTCAGCATTTCCTTTAGGCTGGGTAATGGATGCCCATGACTAGCTCAAACTGCATGTCATGAGGAAACATGGAAGTATTCCAAGCTACTGTCCTTTTCACCTGCAGTTGCTTCTGCCTCCTCTTCCAACTAATACGAAGTTTCTCTGCTCTTTCTAGGGTTGTGGAGAACCTGGGCCTTCCCTTCCCCCTTGAATGACACCAGGGTTCATACCTCCATCCATTATCCATCATCCTTCATCACCTGGATTCTTCTGCTTCCATCCTTTCCCCAGCCTCAACTTCATTTTGCACTCCTGTGTTTCACTCCATTTATCCCCCAACATTATTTTCCCTGCCCTCTGGAGGACACATCAACCAGTGAGGGCATATGGAGATGAGTAGAAAACCATCTGTGCTGTGTTAAATTGCAAAGATTTAAAGGGTACCAAAGGCCAGTTGCTCATTCTACAGTCTAATTAGAAGATAATAGCAGGTTCAGTAAATTTCTTTTCTGTCCAAAATTTGACCCTGTTTCTTTGCATCTTCCTTCTGCTCCTTCTTTTTCCTGAGTTTAGCAAGGCTGGCTCTGATGCCTAGGACATGTTGTGAAAACTTGGAAGTAACCTCTTCCAAAAGTTATTATATCCAGAAAAAAAAAATGCCTTCACATTGAGTGTCCCAAGTTCAACCAAAAGCAATAAATCTGCCTCACTGCATTCAACCAAAATCAGAGCAGTTCAAATTGTACTTGGGATTTGCTGACTGACATCCAAGTCTTCAACACAGTAGTACTTGATTAAATGTGGTCTTTAAGTGTTTAAATAATAGAGGAATTTATCTGTACTTAGTATGGTAATATGTTTTGCAATAAAGGATATTTCCTGTAATATCAGTTCAGCAGGATGCTCTTGTAAATTTGTCTCCTGGATTGTTAGAAAAATGACAAGTCAACAGAAGATGTACTGTAGTCCTACGTGGTAATTTGAATTCCTAATTATAAATACCATTTTCTCACATTATGTATGCAAACACAGAAGGCGTCACCTGAGCTTCTGCTCCATGTATTCCATATACTTAAGTACCACACAAAGAAACAATTTTTTTTTTTTTCCATGCAGCTCTTCCATGCAACAGCAACTTTCTTCTGTGACTAAATAAATCACCCACTCCTGAGGGCACCTTTCCCTGTTGGGGAGGTTTTCTGCACAGCTGTGCAGCCACCATTCCTCCCAGCCTTCCTCAGGGAACTGGTCAACGTTGAAGAACGCTCTAACTACAAGGATTCCAGGAAAAATAATGGCCCCTTGGGAATCAAAGCCAGATGGTATAGCTTAAAATTGAACTAAGGCTACACTAAATGGTGTTAGAAAGACTATAATGCTAGACCCAGCTTCAGAGGGCAGAAAGAGACATCCTTTTTGCCATCCTTCACTGAGCCATGCTCAGAGCTTACTGAGGCAGCCAACAATTCTGCTGTTGTAATTCAGATTTCTGCACACAGAAAGGACACTACATTTGAGACCCTTGCAAGTAACCAGCTGAATATAGGAAAAGGGACTAAGTACTAATTAATCCACTGCATTCCAAGTAAATGCACTACAGACAGAAATTACTATCTGAACTGGACTAATTAACTAAGATAGTAATTTACAGATCCCAGAACACTGCAACCATTCAAGATATCTGTAATTTCTCTGTAGGTGTACTTTCATCAAGATGGAGTTGTAAGAGTCTGCAGAAGAAACAGAAGCAGCGCTCCCTTTCCGGGGAATAAGGGAGAATCACATTTTCTCTTTGAAAAAACTGGACAGAGTAGTTTATTTAGGATTTTACTACAAACTGTATTTCCACCTGTATTACAAATATTTCATGAGAAGTAAAATTTTTGTTTGGTACATTTTGATAAATGTACTTAGATTCTTCTTACTTAGAACTCAACTAATAAATTCTTTGATACTGGATATATAAACTGATTCACATACTACATACAACAGCTTTACAGTCCACCAAGGCATAACAGAATTATGTTTCTGAAATGCTACTTCTTTGTACACATTCATAACATCACTGCATCTAATTATTTATGCTTATTCTCTGTTTATATGCATGTAACATTCAACATACAAGCTTGAAATGAGATGACACCAACTTATAGCCAGTAGTTTAATACTCTAAAGTAAAATCAGATATCACATACAAGTCAGACAAAAAAAAGCAAAAAGGAGTCACCATTCAAGCAGGTATATTACCTGCAAGGTGAATATATGCTATATACTCTAGGATATCATCCATGTGTAAGTAGCTGGTAAAAGGGAATAAGGAAACATCTCAGGAAAAAAAGCAGTCTCTTGTTTCAGCAGAAGAAAGCTCTATTTTTCAGGGGACAAGTATCTAAGAATAGATTAGGAGCTTGGTACATGAATTGACAACTGGCATCACAAAACAGGTACTGTGCTAGGATAGTGAAAGCAAACAGAAGCAGCTCTTCCCATCCAGGGTAGCAAGCTCAAAATTGACACTGGAAAATCTAGGATGCTCTGGGGTATGGAAAGAGTACAAACAGGAAAACTGTTTGAGAAAAAAAAGATGAAAAGGATTAAAAAGGCAAGAAACCAAGAACTGGAATGCAACTGTAACATACAACAGAACAACAAGGCACAACATCACCAAGTAACAGCAATAAAATTTACTCTGCTTCTCATAGAAGAGGGCAAAACTAAACCTAAAACCTAAAACTTAAGCAGAACTGAGGGAGGAAACAATATCTTAACAACAAAAGCTGCTGGGGAAAAAAAAAAAATCACTCCCACTAAGGCTTAAAAGAATAACTAGAAGGGGCTGGGTTTTTTCTTTTCTTTTCTTTC
>VYXD01004574.1:570426-585901 GCA_013397195.1 Hylia prasina
TTTCCTGGGTAAAGACTAATTTCCCTCTTGGAAAAAAAATAATTCTTCTAAGAACACTTTCCTTGGCTCTACAGTTAATGTGTCTTAAAAGATGTGCTGTCTTCAATTTTAAGCATTATGACTTTTTAAAAAGGAATTTTAAAAGGGAATTTTATTCTTAGCAGATGGTAGACATTTGTATATGTAGAATAATAAAACTACATTAGCACTGAAGTCAAGTAGCTTCACCTGGGACAGACAGCATCCATGTAACCCTCCACTACATCATGAAGAAATGTCAAGCTACTCTTAAACAACGCGGCATGCCTGAGGGCCACACTCCCAACAACAGATTTCTGGTTTGAGACCAATTGGTATTTTCAATGGTAAACTACAAAATAAGTCTGTGGGAATGCAAAACTCAAGTTTTGTCACTCAGTTTGAACACGTCAAAATAAACGTTATTTTCTAATCATCTCACTGCTAGAGGAGAGAAGACAGCAGGGACACCATGGCTCTGTTAAAGCCTACAAGGTCATTCAAAAAAATGTCTAAAGGAGTGGGAGTGAAAGTTTACCCCAGATAAATTGGCTAACTGCGTTCATTTTATGGTTTCATGAGCACTTGGTACCAGGCTCAAAGAGGAGGGAAGGCGTAAGCATGCCTTTTTCGGTAGAGCTGATGCTTACTCTGGTTTAAATGGCTCACGAAACTGTGGTGTTAATCATCCATAATCACTGCTTATCTCTGTGATCAACACCAAAACATCTTTTCCTTTATCATTGTGCAATGCAAAGACCTTAGAAATATTTTATAGCTACACAGCATTCACAGGAATGGTTTAGGAATGAATTTGCTTATCAGAAAACTAAAACCATGCATTTAGTAACAGGACAGACAATGTTAAAATAACATCTTTGAAAGATAAGAAACTGCTACAATAATTATCAGAGTAAGAATCTCTAAGAAATGATTCTGCAAACCATTCGAGTAACCTTTTGAGATGAATGATTTTAGCTGAAAACGCTTTATTTGTACCTTAAAATTTGCAGGATATAGAACAAAGATTAGATAAACATGCTGGACATATCAAACTGCCACAAGTACTTTTCCCTGGATGAACTACAATAATGTGATAAAACCAGCACAAGTAAGGGCATTTAATATATTAAACTGAACTCCCTCTAGACTTAACCTCTTCTTCTCTGAATACTACATCTTATTTACGGCTCTCTAAACAGTAATCACATTATTTAAAGAAACCAGTAATAAGTACTGTGCCTTAAATTTGGGTTAGATATCTACTTCTATTAGGTGATGACTGAAGACTTATTAGCATATTACGTATTTTCTTTTTTAAATGCTGGAGGATTTAAGTCCTAAAAAAATTCAAAGTATATTACATTTTAAAAGAGCTCAAATAATTCCATGGTTTTATTACTAAGACAATTTTTAGCAATGAATCAAGTTTCTCTTAATTCTGCTTCTAAAATTACTATTTGTTTTTCTCCCTTTACAGAAATTAAGGTTGTAGTTCTGAGCTCACCTAGTTCCTTGGTAAAAATCACTGTAATTTCAATGAAGCCACTAGTATCAAGTGAAACAACATATCAAACATAATAAATTAATTCAATATTAGGCCTATAGGACTCAAATGTATCTAGTCACCTGAGCATACTGTATCTTGAAGTCAGACTTGCCAGACATTGTACGAGACAAATTTTAAGGTATCATCTTCAGAGAGTCTCGAAGGCTACAACCAGTGAAGTCTGCCCCGGGGGAACACAGGACCATGGGGCACTGGTGACAGTGTGCCAGGAGGCAATAGGGGACAGCCTGGATGGTGCAGGTTACCGCCTACGCAGCTCAGGCACAGCCTGCCAAAGGAGCAGTTTCCAACTTCTGGGACTTCTCAACTAGAATCATCTTTTCCGTTTCTTCATCCTGAAACCAAGGGCAGCAAGGGCAGCTCTCTTTCTTTCTCTCCCCCCTCCCATTATTGAATGTAGGGGGTTTTCCCCCTTTTCCAATTTAACTTATTCTGATTATAGATTGCTACACCAATTTTTCACAGATTGGGACAACTGAACACCTGGATAACAACTGAATGTGTAGTTGCCTCTCATGCCTTCATGAACAAAAGAAAAAAAAAAAATAGATGCTGTCATGATGTCCTAGGGCTGAGGTAGAATGAAGCCATTACAAATTATTCTTAAATGCAATGACAAGTCCGATGTCAAAAACAAGCAGCACCTGAACACAGGATGAAAAAAAAAAACCCTCCTTAAAAATCACACAGTATAGTGTAGTGCAAGGAGATTTCTTATAATAGTGTTTTAAAAGCCAGATATCCTATATTACTGTAACAACTGGGATGCAGAGACCAACAAGTCATATGATAACTCTAATTTTATTTAAGTTTTGGTAAGACAGAAGCCAAAGAACTAAAAGAAGTCTGTCCCCCAATGTACCAGACAAAAGCAAGTAAACAAGACACATGATAAACATACGGTCATTTTTCTGGGCAGTATTTTAAGAAGCAACTCGTCAAGAAAGCATCAAGTTAGAGTCGAACTACTCTGTAGATATCTGAGACGTCCATAAAGCCTCTGTGCTGGTGGTACCAATGCACAAAACCAAAGCAAAAGAAAGCCTTCCTCTCTAAAACATACAGAAACTAGTATAAGCATCTACAACGATATTGCAAGGTTATACAGGGATAAAATTAGAAGCAACAAAACCCAAACAGAACATAATCTGTTGACACATTACTATTAAAAGACATTTTAAAAAAATCTTTCTAGGAATCAGCAACAAAAGGAAGGCTAAGAAGAACCTCCATCCTTTATCAAATTTGAGTGGAAAATAGGGACAAAGGATGAGGAAAAGGCTGAGGTAATTACTGCCTTCTCTGCCTTAGTCCAGAAGTAAAAAACCAGTTGTTCTCTGGGTACCCTGCCCCTGAGCTAGAAGACTGGAATAGGGAGAGAGTAAAGCCTCCATAACACAAGGAGAAAATTTCAATTACTTGCTGCATCACTTAGACACACACAGGTCTATGGAGCCAGATGGGATCCACACAAAGGTACTGATGGAACTGGCAGAAATGCTCAGTGAGCCGCTTTCCATCATTTATCAGTAGTCCTGGATGACCAGAGAGGTCACAGTTGACCAGAGGTGAGTAAATTGGATGCACAGCTACAAGAAGCTGGAAGGAGGATCTGCACAGCTACAGGCCTGTCAGACTGACCTAGGGGCTGGGGAAGGACATGGAGCAGATCACCCTGAGTGCCACCATGCAGCACATACAGGACATACAGGGGATCAGGTCCAGCCAGCCTGAGCTCATGAAGTTCAAGCAGGTACTGCTTGACTGACCTGATCTCCTGTTATGACAGTGTGACCCACTTAGTGGATGAGTGGAAGGCTGTAGATGTTGTCCACCAAGACTTGAGAAAAGCCTCTGACACGGATTACCACAGTTCTCTCCTGGACAAACTGGCTGCTCGTGCCTTGGAGAGGTGCAACGTTCACTGGGTAAAACCCAAAAGTTGTCCAGCCAGCCAGGCCCAGGGAGTGGTGGTGAATGGAGTTACTCCAGCTGGCAGCTGGACTCAAAGTTGGGGCCAGTCCTGTTTAATACCTTTACTGATGATTGGCACAAGGGGATTAAGTGCACCTCAGCTGGGCAGGAATGCTTATCTGCTGGAGGGCAGGAAGGTAATGCAGAGGATCAGTGAGCCAAGGCCAACTCTGTGACCTTACTGTTCTTTACAACCACCTGAAAGCAGGTTGTAATGAGGCAGAGGTTGGTCGTTTCTTCCAGAATCAAGTGACAGGACAAGAGAAAATAGCATCACCTTCCATTGGGGAGGTTTAGACTGGATATTAGGAAGAATTTCTTCAGCAGAAGGGTTGGCAAGCATTGGAACAGGCTGCCCAGGAAATTGCTGGAGGCACCATCCCAGGAGGTATTTAAAGGACATGCAGATATAGTGCTTAGGGACACGGTTTAGTGGTAAACTTGGCAGTGCTGGATTAATGATGGACTTTATGGTTTTAGAGTTCTTTTCCAACTTAAATAATTCCATGCATTTAGGTAGGCAAGGCAGCTGAGATCAGAATCAGGCACTTGATTATCCCTACGAAGCAAATGTCATGCAACTATACTTAACTTCCAGCATCATCTGAATCTAGTTTAATAACCAGAAAATAGGCTTTTGACAACAATAGTATTTCAAAATGACAGTGTAATTAAATTTAAGTCAAAGCTATGCAATGATGGACTGTATGTTTATGTGTAACCAGCAAATTATATGCTTTTAAGCATGTCAAAATTTTCAAAAGAATTAACCACTGCAGTAATTCAGTTGAGGAAACGGTGGTAGGAAAGAGATTCCCCCAGGTCATTTTTCAGCCAGCTGATGTGATGTGATACATACTGTTTGCCTCATACAGTGTTTCCAATTCCTACTTCCCTAAAATGTTATGCATTTTAATACCATTCAAGGACAAACCAATAGTCATGCTTCACTCACTTCTGAGAAGCAAGGGAAGGGACTGTGGGACTGGGATGAATAATGAGACAGGAAGTCAGTTTGTCATCCTATGTTATTAGTTCAGACTCAGTTAAAGCTGATCAGACGTTATCATCAGGTTTGCACGAGCAATGACAACAGACAATTAGTGCCCAGTCTACTGTGGTTCCTAACTGGTGGGGAAAGGGAAAAACTGCAGAAACAGCCTTGATTCTGTAGAGAGTAAAGAGGACTTTCACAGGACAGGGTATATCTCAAAACTTGTGTGAGCTCTATGCCAAGAGAACAGATGGCATGACAGCTAACCTGTAACCAACATTTGGTGGTTTCAAGGTGGCACCTTTGGAAAGCATGTGGGCACTGTGCTCTGCGTCTCTGTTTCTTCCCCCTGCCCGTGCTTGTTCATCACATACCAAGGAATTCTCATGCTGATGTCTATTATAGGAGTCTATAGGAGAGCCATTTGCTAGGAAAGTGAGGTATATTCTCTTTCCTCTTTATTATTTTCTCAATTGGCAGAACATTTACTTCAATACATAAATTTCTAAGCCATCTTTTAATAAAAGAAAAGTCTGTGCTGGTAGAATATACTTTCTTGAAACTGAACAGAGAAAGCTTTAATAACTCAAGTTTAAATACACTAAAGCTAATCAATTCATCCTGCATTCAAGTTTCCATTATACTTCTAAGAAAGCACAAAACAGGTCTGTAAAACATAATTAACGAGACTGGTGCATACAGCATGTAAAATCAAGACTACAGCTTTTACTTCATTTGTTTTGCAGACTCATTAGAATTTTTTTCATTTAAATGTCTCAAACTGTGTAGCCAAATTTATACGTGAAAGAAACAACAAATTAAATTAAATTAGTCCTTATTTAAGCTGTATTTGAAACAGTCTAACACTGATGTTCTTAGTTCCACAATTTCCAAATTAGATTAAAAAAATTATGTTAGCGGTTCAGAAAACAGACAAATTAATGCAGATTTTTAAAAAATGTTGTACTTCTGCAAACTTATATACTGAAGCTTAACTGGCTGGGAAATCCAGGAAGCAATCAAAGCATCTGCCTCTGTGTCCTACTCTATCCCTGCACAATAGAGACACAAAAAGAAGAGTGAACTGAATTCCCAACTCAGACAAGCCTGGGCAGGTGTGCAGGGCATCCCTGGTGGAGGAAAGGGCTTGTGCTCACTGAGCAGGAGGTGAGCAGGTCATCCCCAGCCTGGGCACCGTGCCATTCAGACGCAGGTAGGTGCCAGGGTGAGAGAGCAGTGCACTGTCCCTGAGACAGCCCTGGCACTGTCCTGCCTCCCTGGCACACCTCCTTACAGAGCCTGCAGCGCTGCGGTCACTGACCAGAGGCTCACAGACAACCACTCTCTCCTGTCCCATTACTTGCTTTCCCATAGGTGTCTTTCCTCAGACTACCACAGAAAAGCAGTAAGGGGATTATCTCTGCATTAACAAGAGCTCTAGCACTGGGTGTAAGTGCAGCTCTTCTACGAGAGAAAGGAGGTTTTCTATACCTCCTCATACACACATGGGCTCTAAGTATAGAGAGACTAATGGCATACATATTGCTCTTACTACATATTGGTATTAAGAAACATTACTGTAAATGCTGTGTTGAGAACTAGAGGATGATAATGGGAAGTTTTGCAAGAGTCAGTGTTTTCAAATTAGTCAGAGGTGCATGTACTGCCACTAATGCCAGATTTTCCAAGTCCTATGACAGTGACCAAGAAATAACCACAGAGCAGCTGATGTTCTTTCTTGCAAGAATTTGTGTCCTATTTAAGGATGGAAATGCTCCAGATTGACTTATGGTTACAACAGAAGAAACAAAAGTTCAAAATATAATTTCTAACCATACCATTGAGAAGAGGCTGTCCTCCATGTACACTCCTTGACACTACTGCACTGTGAACATCTTCAGGAAATCCAGTCTTGCATGACATATCTTCACAGGTTGCTTTTATCGGTGCCTGAAACACAAGACAAAATGTATGTAATACCTGCAACCGACATTCACCAGAGAAACATTCCAGTTGGCACATACTTCACTGTGCTGCTGTCTTGTACAAGCAGAATCTTTGTTTCTGAACGACTGCAATTAGGACCGCAAGGGCAAAGGGTTAATCTTTCTGATAACTGGAATGGAAGGAACAAATCCCACTTGTCTGGTAAGATCTAAATAATACACCATCTTGATTCTTCTGACAACTGAACATTTCCACTAAACCAGACATCTAGACTGAAAGGGAATCACAAAGGGAACAAAAACATTCCTTCCTCTGGAAATGCTGCACAAAACACATAGTCAACTTTTTCACAGCCAGATAACTTGAAAGAGTTCACTTCAACCACTGGTGTAAAATGCTTTATTTAAAGTATTTCTATGTGAGGCTGCACCAGAATAAGTAAACGAAGACAAAATGTTACATTTGCAGTAACTTAACAGAACTTATATTTGTGTTAGTGTTCAAACAGATACCATATAAAGCCAAATGTTTCCAGTGCAATCTCCTATTTCAAAGGGACATTAAGTTAAAAGGAGAGTAGCTCATTAAATTTGCACAATGGAAGAGCTGAGCCACTGAAACTGTTTGTCCTCTTACTTATTAAAAAAGTTTACCCTCAAATCACATTCTTAAAAGAGCTTCATAAATGCCTTTCTATTAAGAAATATAATACAGCATTTGGAAACTTGTTTGTTCTGTAGTCTTCCATGTTCAGAAGATACTTCTGCTAGCAAAGCTATTTTCCAGGACAGTTTGTTTCCTATTTGGAAAAAAACCCCAAAACTAAACCCAAACATTTTCTGTGGCAAAGGACTAAGATTTCTTTTCAGTGGACTGGTTTTGTCTCATTTTAGTACTGCACAGGACAATGGCCCACCTCACATGTGGCTACATGACCGTACATTGGCAAAACCCCTGTCACACTGTACACAGCAGAGAGATCAGCTCCCATTCCAGCCTAGGCTGAGATATATCCAAGAAATCGTGACAGCCCTGGCACAACCTCCAACACCTCTACATGCCAAACAAAGGCCTATTCACGTGCATGCCCAGATGTAGTATATGCTCTTGGACAGCACAAGCAACTATGTGATTATATCACACTTAAATGTGATCAAGACTTAAATTAGATTTTCCTGTTTGCTTTCCCAGATGGGCTTCCATCAAGCAGACCTACCCAAGGCCATGTAAGCATGTCTGCACACAGACTTGCGAAGAAAGCCCTACAGGAAAAAATAAAAAAAGGAAGGAGAAAGAGGAATGATGGTGTTACACCCATTCACCATAGCAACCTCAGGGAAAGAGAGTATTAAAGCAAGTGGGACAGGAGCACCTCCAATGACAAGTGTTTCTTCAGGGAAAAGGAACTAGGCAGAAGTGTAATCCCTCCACTGACAAACATGGCCAAACTCAGCATGTCAACCCCTGCTGGAAGTTTTATCACTAATACAAGGAGGCATTTGTAACCCACTGCACTGCATTTACACCAACGACATCCTAACTGTGCAGCTCAACTCTGACACTAGCAAAACCAAGAAAAAATTAAAATTTACTAACTCGCAAGTTAATGTACTATCTAGGTATGTGCTCAGTAAGAGAACTTATAATTATCAAGTTTCAGATTAATTTAAACTGTTGTGACTTAGGATCTACACAGGTATCTCACCTGTGTACAATTGCTTATGTAGTTTAATGTCTACATGGAGACCCTAAAGAGAAAGCAAATAAAGCAACAGTTTAGCTGCCATGGGACTATGTTCTCTACAAAACTGGAACCAGGATCTGCAGCTATGTAACAACAGTCTATTTACATATTGAGTTCTTAAGACAACCAGCCAGTTTCCTCAGCTTTAGAACTCAAATCACAGGTTAGGTAAGGTTTCCATAATTTGAAAGAAAAATAGTAAGACTCATTTAAACTACTGCACAAAAGGTGACTTTAAAGTAATGTGGCGGAAAAGGAAATAAAAGTCTTTCATGGTATCTTTCAAACAAAAAGGTACTGGGTGGGCAGCTGAGGAGATAGCAGGATTTTTAACAAGACTGCACTGACGTGTTTGGGAATCTTTCCGCCTTTCCAGTAATCTATATGTACGAAACAGCTCTTATAAACTGAAACAATGCCCACTGAAACAAAGGCTTGGAACATGAATAGAGAGCCTTCTTTATTCTTTCATTTGCAGCCATCAATTTTATCCAGAAACAAAAGACTGTACTCTGCTCTCCAAAACCAGCCCTTTGTAAAGATTGTTGCAGAATAAAAACACAAGGGAAGGAAGAATTCAGATTTTCAGCAATTCTTAATCACCCTGTGTTAAGCATTCTGAATTAAGTAGAAGTTGCAACTTCAGACACATTGGGTCACATCAAGTTCAGCCTAAGAGTACTGCAAGACTTAAACCATTTTAACTCTAAGAAAAGAAGGATGCTGAAATATTTTTATCCCCTTATCTGGGGCAAAAGGCGAAAGCTAGTGAAGATTATGGGACACATTATTATAATTTACAGGATTTTGTGTGATTAGTACAATCCCCAAGACACTTTCAAATTTAAGATAATATTACTTGTACATTCATCTGCAGAAGGACACTATTTAAAAAACCCATCTTTTAAGACAGAAGCAATTACCTTAGCTTGTATCCACATAAAACCTGCTCAGTGGAGTCACAAAGCTTTGAACAAGCTCAGCACTTGGAAAATTCTCCTCTCAAGTACTAACAGACTTTGTGACAGCAAAATAAAGTTACTTCTAAAAAACTATTCTGCTTCCCTCATCCTTTATGACTTGTTTAGCCATTTTTAACTACTAAATGAGTGATAAGCATTACCATCTCCAGATGCTAGAGATAATCACACATGGTATCAGATCATGCATATAAATTCAGTACTGTAGATCTCAGATTAAATGCAACAGGAAAACGGCAATTATGAAGCAACATGATGTAAATTAGAAGTCTTCTGTCAAAACTGTTATTCAATCAATTAAAAGAATTCACCATTTTTATATAGTTAGGCAGTTAAGCCTGCAGTTTTGACACACTGCTCCTCTGTGACTTTAGTTTCATCTCTAGATATGAAATCTGTGGTTTAATTCCAAAGCTGTGTTCCAGCTAGATTAAAAAAAAAAAAAAAAAACAAAAAAACACCATATTCCACTGTTTACAATCTCAACTGTATAATTCTAAGGGATTTGCATTTACATCTTTTTCTAAATACCACCAGTAAAAAATTCTTCCAAAAATACAGGCCTCAAAGTTTTGAAAAGTTTCTAACTGAAACAAGAATCGAGCCAGGCAGAATTTCTTCTCTTTCTAGTATCGACAGATCTGGACTCATATCCAATTTCCATTGTTTCTAAAAAGTAGACACAGTTAAACTTCCAAATACCTGGAAATACCCATTTAAAGAAATACATATTTCAAAATGTAATCTCACCACCTCTTCTGCATATGCCATATACCACTGGAGTTCAGCAGTAGCTATCAATATGAAATATCCAAGTCTCTTATACTATGCATCTACTTCTTTGCATCTACATGTACTACAACACAAGAGTTCTTAACAGCAATAGTACCAAAATCCACAGCAAGTTGTTTCTGGAAGACTGCTTTCTTTTATAATCATTGTAACTTAGTCCCATAGGAATGAGAAACCAAGCCTTATGTATCAAAGAAAATATCATACTATACAGTATAATTGAACATAGTACAGTTACCAATTGCCAAGACTAGCCAATTCAGAGTATATTATTGTGTGAAGTTCAAAACAATGTCTGACATAATTATATGTATGATGAAGCAGGAACGGGGTATTTGAGCTATTCCTCCTTAATAACCAAGATTAATTTACAATTACCACACTAATTTTGAACTTAAGCACAGATCACAGAAACATTTGTGCCTGTGTTTAAAGACTGGGTGTTTCTTCATTAATTTAAAAGCCAGGATGATACCCAATACTCACTTGCAACTTAGGTTGCAACTCCAGAGATTGTTCTGTCCGTTTTTAGTTTTGTGTACAGACATTATCTGACACAATGGGATATGCTGTACGAGGCGGTATTATTTAGTAACGAGTTTCTACTTACTGTTGTAAGGTGTAACAAAGATACCCTGGATGACAGAGTATATAGGTAGATATGAGAAAAGCTTTAGATACCAGAATTCAAAATGTTCAGCAACTCTTAAATCTCCAACTTGCTACAAACAAAGCTGACAACAGTTTATATTCTCACAGTATTCAGTAGTTCAGCAAATGTAGTCAAGTACAATTTGTTTTCAACCATAGAGTGCAACTAGAGAAAAAGAAAAGTGCCTTTCATTCAAATTGTTCTGGAAGCCAAAAGCTTCCAAAGTGGGTGCCAGGCCACGTCCTCCCAGAGGTCATTTAATTACAGCAGAAAGGGCTTTCGTTATACCATCTTCACATCTAATCATTGCTCTACTTCATGAACCACAAGATTTTAGATCAGAAAATCCAATTTCTTAAACCAACACTTACAGCTCTTAAGCACCTTTCCGAAGTAAGAGAATCTACAACTTTTATGCTACTATCTGGGTTAAAGTAACTTGCCTGAAACCACCAGAGGTTCACAGAATCATACCATGCCTTGAGTTGGAAGGGGCCACAGAAGTCATCTATTTCCACCCTTCCTGGCCATGGGCAGGGACACCTTCCACTAAACCATCGGGGCTTGCTCAAAGCCCCATCCAACCTTGAACACTTCCAGAGATGGGACATCTACATCTACAACTGCTCTGGGCAACTGATTCCACTGCCTTACCACCCTCCCAGTGAAGAGAAACTGATCTCAACCTACTGTTTTTCAGTTTGTAGCTGTTCCTACTCATCCATCTCTACACACCCGTGTAAAAAGTCTCTCTCTCCGGTCATGTCCAGCCTCTCATCTACCAGCACCAGCCCTGCTCTGCATCTGTTCATCCCCCAGCTTTATAAACCATGCCCACAGCCTATCTTGTTAACGCCCAATGAGAGACAATATTCATTTGCTTTATTAAAATTTGAGACAATTATTTAGTATACCCCACATAGCTGAAAGCCATGATCCAAGTTTGGACTGTACCCCTCCCTCAATTAGGAGAACATGGGGGAGTGGCTGCATCTTCCAGAACACATGGCTCTCCAGGTAAGCCACAGCTCACAGAAGGGTATCTTAAAATTTCTGTACATCTAAGTTTTAATAATTGTTTTAATAATAACTTTAAAAAAATGGTCCTGTATTTGATCACACATTCTAATTTCTCTACAAGAAATGACCTCTCTCTGATTTGATAACAGCCATTGTATTGCTCACACTGAACATCTCAGCCTTACAGGAGCACACTGCTTCTTTCTGACCTTTGGGGAGGCCTTGCAAAGCCTCTTTGGGGGGATCACAAAATTTTAACTATGTCTTCAGCTGCTGGGTGATAATTATATGCTAATTATAAGAAATGGGAGAGTCTCTAGAGAAGTCTGTTGGTAAAAATATATTTTTTAAATATGTCAAGGAGTGCCTAGAGGAGAGGATAAACGCGCCTTTTGGAAACATGGTATTTAATTAAATATACGAATACTGACTAAAACCAAATACTTTAAGTGAAATGCTGAAAAGATTTGGCAGGAAATTACCTTCCATCTTGGAAGCTGCTGATACTGTATCTGTTTTCATAAGCCATTTAAAAATAGAAAGCCTAATTTCCCTTCTTTATTCAGAGAGAGCTACCATGATCTTTCAACAAGTGCAGGATCAAATCAAATGATGAATCACGTACACTTGGATTATATACCTCTCAAGCTGAACAGCAACATGGTCCAACACCCAGGTGGAAAAGGTCCCTCTCAGCTCACTCACAAACTTCAAATGCACTTGAAAAAAATACAGATCTTACTTAAACTCATCCTGCAATAACGTTCCTTTCTTCTCAGGATTCACCTCATTGTATGGCACCGTTGGCCAACAAGCCAGTCTCAGTTCAGTAATAGGTCAGAAGTGCTTTACCAGTGCTCCTGCAAAGGATGTCAAGTATTGCTTTTGCCTTCATTACTCTCCACCCAAAGTTTGGACAATGTCCTCAGGCACATGGTGTGACTCTTGGGGATGGTGCTGTGCATGGCCAGGAGCTGGACTCAAATGATCCTTGTGGGATCATCAGCTTATTCTGTGATCCATCTCACTGAACCTCACACATAACTGGTGCCACAGAGTTAGTGGAAGCATACAGGCTACTCTGTAAGGCCACTACAGGTTCCTCCTACTCTTTATAACAAAAATTTAAAATAATAATTCCAGGGAACATTACAGATTGCACAGCCTTTGGGAATGGACTTGTGCTTTGTGTGTACACTGTTCGAAATAAATAAGTTACGCTCTCATCCACATGGGAGTGCAGGTAACTACTGAAATTATTCCAAGCCTTCTGAACTTTTCTGTTAACCTAAAAAGACCTTGCAAACCAATGAGAAACGGAGAGTTTAACGGGTAAACGATTCTGTTCAGCAGGAAAACTCATTCAAAAATTCCTGTTCATTACCACATGACAAGTCCTTTACACAATACTGTCTGTATTGAGTAAAAATAACTCACAGCTTCCTCAAGCTATTTTTAAATATAAACATGCAATTCTGTCACAACTAAATTGTCTCATGTGTTAGTGCTCAGTTATTAAAAGAAGTAATAAATTACATTATTGATATAAAAGCATCAATGAAATCAAGTGAGATAGAACATGACAGGGTTCTTCCAGTGACGTTTCTGGGAGGTCCTCCAACTTCTAGAAACGGAAAGGAAAATAACAGATATGAAGTTTTTGAGTTACATACTCCTGACTACCTGTAGTTCAAAAATATGGTAATTTTGGTCAATATTTTAAAAGCTGGTACCATAAAACTATACATTCATCTTTCCAGCACACTGAGCTGTATGCCTACGTAGCAGTACTACTCAGGAAAAGAGAGGGCAGTAAAAGTCTCTCTAGAAAACACACATTTATTAAAAATACATTGACTGACAACATGAGAATACATGCCTTCTGGTACATAAGCAGAACATGTATTTCTGAGCTTGCTACAATATCTGCCCAGATAATTTTGTGTATTAAAAAAATCATGGCTATCTCCTGTTCTGTCAACCAATGACTTAAATTCAAAAACCTCACTGAATTACACAACCTTATCTGTCCTATAATACATGTAAAAACAAGTTTTTAAAAAGGTATTTTTAAAACTATATTTAATATCCAAAGAAATTCAGCTCTGCAATTATGTGAATTTTGAGGATGTGTCAGTGGTTTCACTATCACCTAGACCAGACAGACAAGCACTGGAGAGCTCTCTGCTGCAGTACCCTGCCACATTTAACTTTTCCAAAGGAGTCTTGGAAGACAAAACAAAACCAGAACACAAAGATCTACATCCAAAAAGGCTGAGGTACACCACATAACTACCCTCTTCAGGGGCTTATGAGTGTGCTATAAAATGCATTAAATTCACTAGATTCAGTCTACTTTGAAAGGAGTTAATAGTGTTGGAGTCTGTTAATAGAGAGGAGACACTTATCAGAGACATCGTAAAACTCGTGCTCACACAGATTAAAAAAATTTATCTAAGACACAGGTATATTGTGAGAGAGAGAGAAGATTCACCCACATTAGGGGATCTTGCTTGTTTCTGCACAAAACAGCGTTAATATCCCTCACCCCAATTCTGCCAGAGACCAGTGTTGCTGGGGGTAATTACTAGAGGGGTAGAGCTGGCAAGAAATGCCACTGCTGGACTCTCGGCTGAGGCAGCTTAACAGAAGTGTCATTTAGGGTAGTAGCTTTATCACCTGGATACATTCGCTAAGACCTGGAATAAGACCAAAATTGCCTGCAGAGGGTAATAACTTACGTCCTCTGTCATCATAATTCGAATTCAAACCAGACATCTAAGCTCAAAAGGCTCCAAAACTGCTTTACTGTTTACTTACTTTTGATTTAGAAACCGACAACATCCACATAGTGATTCTATCTGCTTAATTTTTTTAAAAAAATTTCCTTTTTTAGCACTTTATTTCTAATTTGTGTTCCGGTTAATTTCTAATAGTAGCTTCATTCCTGAAAACTCGTACTGGCTTTCCCATTACTTCGTTGGAGTGGAACTGCTGTTTTAGCCAGAAAAGCAAGACTCGCTCCTTTCATCCTCTCTTCCATCAGGATTTTTTTCATGTAATACTCCCAGACTCATACTGATATGATAACTAGCAAGATAGAGCGCAGTTTTCATTCCCTTCTTTCTTGTGCAGGTTTACACACTACCAAAATTCTTAAACTGTATTTCCTGTACATAAACAACATCTACAGATCTGCCCTTAAAATCTGGCTCCAGTTACAGTATTTCAAGTAATTCCACAATGACAGCTTTTCTACACCACTAACGAGTAACAAACTGATTATTAACTCCAGAAAATTAAGGTAGATAGATGTTGTGTTGCAGAGGCAAAATTGAGTGAAAAGGTTCAACATTTCAGAAGAACCCAATACAAGTAACCTCCTACAAACCACAGGTAGTAAGCATGAGGACAGGAGAGAAAAGTTAGCACTGCACCTAGCTGGTGAAGGTTCTTGCAGTATGCATGATGGAAGAAGGGGGGAGGAAAAAAGCTCTTAAAATGAAAGTGTTGTACAGACACAGGTCTATCAATCTGACTTCATAGCCAAGTTCCAATTTTGTTACACGCTATTAAAAATCAACCCTAACCTGATTTAATGGGTACCCAAACAAGGGGGAAATTGGATTCCCCAACCATAACGTGCCAGTGACACTGAGTGATTCATAAAAGCAACACGGCTAGTTCCTGTCCTTAATTCATAGCCTGTGCTTCAATTTCAAACCTGCCTTGGGTAGGGAAAAAAAAAAAAAAAAAAAAAAAAAAAAACAAAAAACCAAAAAAA
>VYXD01004577.1:16124-30707 GCA_013397195.1 Hylia prasina
TGGGGGGTCCCGGGGGGTGATAACGGGGGGTTTGGGCTCGGGGTGGGGGCACCGAGCCCCTTCCTGGCTCGGGGGCGGCCGCAGCCAGACAGGGCAGGGCCGGAGCCGCGCCGGAGCCGCTGATTTATGAGTCTGGCCTGGGTGGCTCCGGCGGCTCCTGGCCCCGGCCCCGGGCTCCGTCTCCGCCCTGGCAGCGACATTGGGGACAAGAACAGGGGGGGCACCGCCCACCCCAACCTCCCCCCGGGCAGCTGGGCCCGTCCCGACATCCCCAAACTCTGGAAATCGGGGGAAACTGAGGCACGGAGCTGTTCCTCACCTCGCCACCTCCCCCGCCGGTGACGCCCGGAGCAGGAAGTCCCTCCGTGATGTCACCGTGGTGGCCCCAGTGCGTCACGGGTGTCCCCGTGTCACCCGCGTGGGGACAGCGTGGGATCCGCCACGGAGTCCCCGCGGTTAGGGGGGGTCCCCGAAAAGGCGGGGTGACCCCGAGGGAGGTCCCCGCTGCTGTTCCCGCCCCGGTGGCACCGAGGGGACCCGCGGTTGTCCTTGGGCCACCCGGTGCTGTCCCGGTGGCCGCGGCTCCGAGGTCAGGGAGTTAATTAGGGAGCCAGGGAGTTAATTATAGTGGTAGCCAGGCTAAAGATAGCCCGGCGGAGGAGGGAGGGTTATTTTTAGCCGCTCCTAGCCCGGTGCCACCCGGCCGGTGTCACTTGGCGCTGGCACCGACACCCGCTGCCACCTCCTGCGCTTGGCAGCGAATTCCCGGCGGAGGAGCCTCTCCCGGTGTCCCGGAATTTTGAAGGGAATTCGGGGGAGTTTGGGATTCTGTGGCAGGGACCTGGCTGGGGCAGTGACACGGGACCTGCTGCCACCCCACCGTGTCCCTGTCCCCCTGCCCATCCCGCCCTTCCTAGCAGCGTTTTTGGGGCAAAAATCCCAACAATTCCTGGCCGCGGGAGCAGCGCATTCCAAGGACTCGCTCCCGGCCTGGATCCCGCTGATTTTCCAGGAAAGGGGCTCCGGAGCTGCCAGGAAGCAGAGTGGGAAGCTGGAACAGGCCGGGATCCCTTTTCCCGGAAAAAGGAAGGAATAGCAATGCTGGGCTTGGTTTTCCCGTGGTCCTGTGGGATGGGATGGCTCCAGAGATTTCCGGGAAAAAGGAGATTCCCACGGGCTCCCGTGGAGGACTCACCAGGAATGGGGAGAACAGGCATGGGAAAAGGGAATCCCTGAGAGCTGGGGGATTCCCAAGGGTGGGATAACTGATTCTTGAGGGGCTGCAGTTCCTGGGAATTGACATTCCTGATCCCATCTGAGCATCCAGGGATGGAGACGGAGCTCCAGAGGGGAGGGAGCAGGTGCCAAGGGTGGGAAAAGGGAATCCCTGAGATCCGGAGGATTCTCAAGGGGTTTCAATCCTTGAGGGGCCACAACCTCAGAGAATCCTCAGTCCCAGAGGGATCCCAGAAGATCCGGAATTCCCGATCCCACCTGAACATCCAGGGGAGATGCAGGGGGGTCAGAGAAGCTCCCAAGGGTGGGAAAAGGGAATCCCTGAGAGTGGAAGGATTCCCAAGGGTGGGAGGAAGGGGACCGAGGATTTCCAAGGGGTTTCAATCCCAGAGGGATCCCGGAGGATCTGGAATTCCTGTTCCTCTCAGCGCAGCACAGGCAAGCAGAGGAAATCTGGCAAAATGCAAAGTGAGCCTTTTTTTTTATTGTGTTATCCATTCACTTGGGAACAATGATTCCACGTAATATTAAACATGGTGCGAGGAGGGGTCGGGGCTATGGCACACGAGAAAGGGGAAAAATCAACATAACAAACCCCAAAAATCCAGATGAGGAGCCTACGGCACAGACACCGACCACTTCCTAAGGACAGTCTGGAAAAAACCCTGGATTGGTGTTTGGCAATGAGATCAGAGTTTGGCTAATAACAATAATAATAATAATAAATGATCATTTGAATGATGATAGACCAGAGAGAAGGAGAAAATGAGGAGTGCCAAGGATCCCACATGGGCTCAGAGTAAATTAGTTCTTGGGATTTTGTTAAATAAAGTTGGATTTTTAAGGACTTTAAGGGGGAAAAAAAAAGGGCTGGGGGGATTTGGGAGGATCCAGAGGCTCCAGGGTGTCCCGGCTCCATCCCCTGAGAGAGGGAGGGGAGGGCAAGGCAAAGGGAGGAACACTGGAATAGGAGCAATGTTTCCCTGGCCCTTTTATTTGCAGATTTCTATTTTTGGCACTGGCTTCACCACATCCCATAAAGAAAGGACAGATCTGGGCGTGTGGTTAAATCCCAAAAAAAAAAGGCTTTTGTGGAGCTGGGCTCCGGCTCATCCCACTCCCCCTTCCAACACTTAAAAAGTCCTAAAAAGTCCTTTTTTGTGATTTTTTTTTTCCTCTTCCCCCCCCCCTTTTTNTTTTTCCCATCAAAAACGAGTCACCCATGGAGAGACCAGCACCTGCCAGCAGCTCCCACCCCTGGTGGGACCCTCAGCATTCCAGGATCCCATGGGAGATGCTCCATGGCTTTTCTCGCGGCTTCCTGCCCCCTCTCCCTGCCCCTTTTCCCTTCTCCCAACACCTTTTCCTGGTTCACTTTCCCTTTTCCCAGCTCCTTTTCCCTTTTCCCTGCCCCTTCCCCTGGCTCCTTTTCACTTTTCCCTGCTACTTTCCCTTCTCCCAACCCCTTTCCCCCAGCTCCTTTTCCCAACCCCATTTTTTGTCTCCTTTTCCCTTCTCCCTGTCCCATTTTCCCCCAGCTCCTTGCCCCTTCTCCTGGTTCCTTTAGCTTTTCCCCTTCCCCTTTTCCTGGCTCCCTGTCCCTTCTCCCGGCTCCAGCACGGCTTTGGCTCAGGCACAACCCCGGGATGGGGGAGGCAACCCCAAAACGCCGCACCCCAAAGCGTCTGCCCGAGCATCCCTTGGGATTCACATCCCATGGGATTCTCCCAGGATGGGGGAGGGTTGAAACCCCTGAGGAGGAGGAGGAGAAGGAGGAGGAAGAATTCCCGGCTCCAGCCCCGGCTCCGGGATAGCACCAAGCTCTGGTCTCGAACACAGAGGAAGAATTGGATCTTGAGTAGAAAAATAAGGCTGGAACTGTCCGAGAGATTAAGGACAGAGGGAATTCCCTCCTGGAGAAGAAATCCCGGGCTGGACTCCATGTGATTCCCGGCGGGCGGGAGCTTGGAGCAGGATGGGAGGAGGGATTTAGGACTGGGGATCAAACTCTCCAGAGAAGGCTTTGCTGGGGCAGAGGGACAGGGAGGGAAATTATTGGGAAATGATCCCATTTTCCCTGCTCTGCTCCACCTCCAGTGGGATGGGGGGACATTCCTGAGCCCTGGAATTCTGTGACACAGCGGGGAGCTCTCCCAGGAAAAGCTGCACAAGTTTTAGTGTTAAAAACGTGGGATTTTCCCGACTTTGTTGCAAAGGCAAATGACGGTGGACTGAAAACGAGGAATAGCGACATTCCTGCAGCCGAGGAGGGGACATGGAGCGGCTCTGCCCATCCCAGCCCCCCTGGGAATTCCATCCGCCTCTGGAAAAGGGCTGGAGCAGCTCCCAGTGTCCAGCCAGCACCAGCAGCACCAGTTTGGGCTGCAGGGATTCTCCTCCCGCTGGAGCAGGATTAGCGGAATCCAGGGAATTGGAAATCCTTTCCCATGGGAATCACTCCCTGTCCGGTGGTGGGACCCCTGGCATTCCTAACAAATCCAAAGCTTTTGGAGAAGTGGGGAAACTCCCAGGATTTCACATCAGGTGTGGCTGGGTTGTTTTTATCCCTTCTCTTCCCAAAAACCTGTGCTCAGGATAACCAGGAATGGCCTCTCCCTGCGGTGGTCTTGGGAAATCTTTTCCAATTTCATGGATTCTGTGATTGTCTCCCAGGAACTGCTGAGTGCCAGGATGGGCCCTGGGGACACAGATTGGGCTCGGACACTGCACCCAGATCCCAGGATCTGTCTCTTCCCGACAGATCTGGTGGCTACTCCATGGGAATTCCCGGAGCTCTCCTGAGCATCCACCAGCCTCAGCACTTCCCAAGGGCTCCAAAGAAGCATCTCCTGCTCTCCCTTTTCCTGGATCCCCCTTTCCCTGATCCCTACTTTCCTGCTCCTCCAAGTTCCTCCCTCCACGCCGGGTCATCCCCAAGCACTCCGGGTAAAATCCCAGTCCCAGATTCCCAAGGATGGATGGGAACAGAACTGGTCCTTCCACTCCCCTTCCCCACCTGCCCTAAACTTCCCTGGACATTTCCCAGGCCCCAGGTTTAGCGGGAAGAATTCCAGTGCAGAAAAGGGAGATGGGAAACGCCAGGAATTTGCCTATTTGGGTTGAAACTCCCCCAAAAGTCTATTTTTCCAAGATTCTGGATGCACCAGGAAGCTCTTTCCCTCCCCTCCCCTCCCCTCCCTCCCTGAATTTGGGGACACCACAGAGACCCCCCAAAGATCTCAACCTCCCCCCATCCCTGGGGCTCCCTAAAATTCCTCCTGGGATCTCTCCCAGCTGAGAATTCCCCCGCAGGGCCATCCCTGGATCCGAGTGGAGCCGTGGGATGCAGGGGAAAGCCTCCCTAGCTTCCCTTTGGCCATTCCCAACAGGGATTTTTCCACCTGGATTTTGGGGCTTTGATTTTCTCCAAAATCGCTCCCACCTCGTCCCTTCTCCAGAGGAAATTCCTGCTGATTGGGCTCTGATGGGATCCAGGTCCAGCTCTCACACTGCACTGGGAATGACCCCTCCCCACCTCCTCCTCCTACTCCTCCACCTCCCCCTTCCCGAATCCAACTATGCCAATGCAAAATCCCCCCCTCACCCCCTCCTTTCCTCCCTCAACCCTGGGTAAATTTTAAAATCCCAATTCCAATTTTGAATCCTACTTTCCTTCCCAGGAAGTGTCCGCCCCTTCCCTAAAACCCCCCAGCTTCCAAATCTATTTTTTCAGGATTGGTTTTGGGTGGGTTTTTTTGTTTTGTTTTTCTTGGGGTGTTTTTTTTTTGTTTGTTTTTCTCAGGAATTTTTAAGTTCTGTTTGAAGCCAGCGTTGAGTTTTTACCCCTGGGTGCAGGTGGAGGTGTGGAGGAGCCTGGATCCAGAGGCTGGATTGGGATTCCCTTCCGGAGGGATCCGGAGCTATAGGATGATGCAGGGCTTTTTGTCCTTAAAGGGATTCTCGGAAGCGGGAACTCCCACCAGGAGCGGATCGTTCCGGGCATGCTGCTCGCAGTAATTCATCAGCTCTGAGGATGCTTTGGAGACCTGGATTTTGGGGGAAAAATAAAAATAATAAAAAAGCAGGAATTTGGGGGATAATCATATCTCGGAGTTGGTGGCGCTTCCAGAATTTTTGGGGTTTGGCATCTGGCTTTTTCCAACAGAAATTTTGTGGAGATGAGGAGAAAAATGGGAATAGGACGTGGAAAATCAGAGTTTATAATGAGGAGTGTAGGGAAATAACATAGTTGGGAGATTTTAAAGGGATATTGTTGTATCCATGTTTTTCAGGGATTTGGGATAAGATCTGAGGATGCTTTGGAGAGCTGGATATTGGGGAAAAAACCCAGGAATTTACAGGAATATTCCTATCTCAGAGTCATGAGCGCTTGCAGGATTTTTGGGGATTCACATCCAGCTTTTCCCTTAAAGATTTAAAAGGGATATAATCATAGCCATGTTTTTCAGGGATTTGGGATGAAAAAGTGAAGGAAATGATTCCCTGAGTGCAGCCTCTTGTTAAGGTTTGGAAAACCTTAGGATCCATTATTTAAGGCACTGCTTGGTTTAGTTCCAAGCTGTTCTTTGGGAATAGAGAGCCTGGAGGGATCCAAGGAGGCTCTGAATCCTGAGGGAGCTGCCGGAGGCTTCAGAGATGTCCCGATCCCATTTTTTAATTTCCATTTCCTTATTGACACAGGGCAGAGATGGAGCCACATCTGGACGTTCCTCTTTTCCTCCAAGCCTCATCCAACCTGGACTTGGGTACCTCCAGCGGCAGCCACAGCTGTGCCAGAGAGAGAATTCCTTCTGTACACCAACCCTAAAATTCCCCTCTTTCCATCCAAGCCCATCCTTTTTGTCCTTGTCATCAAATCCTGTCTCCGGCTTCCTTGGAGGCCACTGCAGATCCTGGAGGGAATCCTGGAATGCTGCCATTCCGAGCTGGGGACATCCTAAAAGCTGGGATCTTTTCCCGCTCCCATCCTCACCTTGATCCTCTCGATCCCAGCCTCGATGCGGAGCTGCTCCACGAGCTTCCGGGCCTGCGCTATGTTGTTAGTTGTGGACATTCTCTGCCATCGGCTCCGGGCCCCAGCACAGGAGAATCCTGAAAAAACACATGGAAAAAGCAGGGTTGGAGAGGTGTGTGGAGCTGCTCTGGCCACGTGCTCCATCCCAGGATCATGGAATGGGTGGGAAGGGACTTTAAAGCTCGTCCCATTCCACGTCCACCTCGGGACATATCCCCACAGCCATGTGCACAGGGAGCTCTGGTGGCCCCTCTGGTGGCCCCACTGATGTCCTGAGGTTGTTTCAAGTTCCTCTTTCTCTGAAGGAGCCCTCGGGATCCCCTTTCCAGGGAGTTCCGTTAAAACTCTGCTGATGAGAGCACGGAGAAAAATCAGCCTGGTTCTGCAGAAGGGAAGCTCTGCCCGGGCTGCGCACCAAGGGGGGCTCTGGGGGGCTCCTGGACCCGTCTGGACCATCCCTGGTGGCTTTGGTGTCCCCGGCACTTGGGGAGGTGACACCTGCATGTGGGTCATGTCCAACCTGCACATGGGGTTGTGTCCATGGGACCATGTCCAACCTTCCCATAGGACTTGTGTCCAGTCTGCCCATGGGATTTGCGTCCAACCTGCCCACGGGGCCATGTCCATCCTGCCCGTGGGATTTGTGTCCAACCTGCCCATAGGATCACATGCAACCTCCCTATGGGGTCATGTACAACCTGCCCATGGGGTCCTGTCTCTGTGGGGTCATGTCCAACCTGCCCATGGGGCCATGTCCCTTCACCCCCACAATGCCCTGACAGGGCCTGACCTCCATCCTCTCAATTTCACAGCAGGACCTGAAGGATTTTGTCCACGAGACCAAATTAATCACCCCGTCCTGGGGCCGGGTGCTCCGGGGGCAGCTCTGGCCACATGGAATCCCTTGGCCAGACACCATTCCCAGCCTGTCCTCATCCCGCCGGCGCTCCCAGGCCCCGCCAGCCACCCACTGCAGCCCTTCCACGGCTTAATTAGAGACTCCTCCAACCCTCTCCCCAGGCCTGGCAGCTTCAAAGCTGAGCATTCCCAGTGGGGTCAGGGTGGGACCGCCTGTCCCATCCCAAATCCTTGCTGTCTTGCCTATGTTTAGACATTTCATGAGTTTATTCTAGACCACAAGGGCTCTCTCAGGGATTATTTTGCTTGGCAGCCACATCCCACTGTGCTCTCAGCTCCTCAATCCCTGAGTAGCACTCAGGAATGGTGCAGGGGGGAAAACAAGCGGCGCTTCAGCCTCGCCGCATTCCCGGCTCCACCATGGGAGGATTCCCTGAATTAACAGGGTTGTTTGGAAAACTCCGCCTCTCCCATCCTGGACGTTAAGTCAAGCCAACATGGGGAAGCTGCCAGGGTGAAATCAGGTCTGGTTCTGTGGAAAATGGGAGGAGGAAGGTGGCTGTTCCCTGGGGAAGGACCTCCTGCTCCAGTCTGAGGTGCTCCAAAATAGTGCAGCTGCAGCTCCCCAGCATCCCAGTGAATCCCTGTTTCCCTCTTCCCAGTGGTGCCTTTTCCCTCTCCCAAGAGTAAAGAGAGGCAGCAGTCAGTGCTGAGTTCCACAGTGGGATCTAAAACCCTCCCAGTCCCAGATTCCACAGTGGGATCTACATTGTTCCCATTCCCAGATTCCACAGGGGCATCTGAATCCCTCCCAATCCCAGGTTCTGCAATGGGATTAGGAGCAGGCAAAAGCTCCATGTCAAAGTCCAGCTCCTTCTAAATCCATGCCATGAACTCAAGAGTCCTTCCTGCTGCAGACGCTGCCAGAACAAAGTCCACCTGGACAAGAATTAGCAGGCAGCTGCAGGGGGAATATCCAAGGAAATTGTTTGCAGCAGCACCTGCCTGTACTTTCTCTGCTTCCTGTTTATGGAGCGAGAGGCTGATGAATCAGCCCAGGGAGAGTTCAGAGAACTTCTGGGAGCTGTTCCCACCCCCATCCCTGTCCCTGCAGCATCCTGAGGATCCCAGTATGGTATAGAGAGGGTCCTGCTCCAGGCAGGAATTGTTAAATTAGTATCCTAAAGATTCTAGGCAAGGCAGAGATGTTTTCCTCCCTGGTTTATGGTTTTGTGGAGTTTCAGCTGCTCTGCAGCTCCCCAGCATCCCAGTGAATCCCTCTTCCCAGTGCTGCCTTTTCCCTCTCCCAAGAGCAGAGAGAAGCACCAGCTGGTGTTGAGTCCCACAGTGGGATCTGCATCACTCCCAGTCCCAGGTTCTGCAGTGGGACCTGAATCCTTCCCAATCCCAGATCCTACAGCAGAACCTGAATCACTCCCACTCCCAGTTCCTACTGGTTTCACAGTAGGCCCTGCACTGGCAGAGGTTCCTCAGCCATGCTCTGGGGCTGCTCCCAGGGTGAGCAATTAACCAGGCACCTCATTAACAACTGCAGGCCATTGACCCATGGAGCCATCCCATCCTGGGGAGCTGGAAAAGCCAAAACAAACTCTGGACATGTCCCTCAGTACTCTCAGGGGTGTGGGAACAGCACGTGAGGTATCAGGGATTGAAGAAGAGACATAGGAGAGGAGCGAGGTGTGTGTGATGCACATCAGGTGACACCAGCACTGCCCCGGCTTTGGATCCAGCACTGCCCTGGCTTTGGATCCATCCAGCACTGCCCTAGCTTTGGATCCAGCACTGCCCTGGATTTGGCTCCAGCTCCATCGTCCCTTTGCCCATTTTCTAAGGAAATCAGTATTTGGGAAAGGACTGGGATGTGACATCTGCAGCCAGACCTGAGCAGGAAGCACAGAACAGTGGGGACACCCAGGTCTCCTGCACATCCATTTCTCCCAAAAGTGAAGAAATAACCCTCACAGAGCCAGAATTCCTTCCTGTCAGGGGGGCAAAGCCTCTGGAGTTTGGCCTGGACCCACCTCCCGCTGCTGCTGGAGCCAGGCCAGCGCTGACTTTTCCCTTCCCTGGATCTGCTCTATGACTCACCACCAGGCCCTGCTCTCCTTTCGCTGAGTCATTCCCAGCCCTCGCTCAGCACAAACAAATCTTCCCCAATTTCTGCTGCAGCACCTCCCTCCTTCCCAGCTCATCCCGGCTCCAGCAGCAGCAGCATTCTGGGACAACCCAATTTTTGGGAATGTCTCTGGTGGCGTGCAGGGATGAAGTCACTGAGCCTTGCAGCTCTCCGGGCTGTTCTCCCTGTTCCTCTGGCAGTGCAGGGATCTGGCAGATCCCAGCCCAGGGAATGCTTCCAGAAAGATTTCCCAGCAGCTGGAAAACACTGCAACACTAAAACCAGAGGAAATCAATAAAAATTCAGGGAACACAAGAGCACAGGCAGGGAGGAATCATCCAGGGCTGTCCTGAAGTCAAGGACACAAAACATCTGGGAGGAGGGTTGGGATATCCAGACAGGGATCCCATAGTGTAGGTGAGAGGTTTGGGAATGATGCAAACATATCCCAGGTAGGGACTGGCTGCAGCACAACCCCCCAGGAGCACTCCTGCTTATTTTACGGAAAGCACTGAAGTCAGGATAAATCCTAGATTGATCAGGATTTGGTGTTTTAAACTGGTTTGGAGATTCTGGATGCTCAGAGCCATGTCCTGCAGCAGCTCGGTGTGACTCAGGAACAGCCTCAAATCTCTCCCGGGTTCCACCCCTAAATTTCCAGGCTCACACTGTCACAAATGCGATGTTTTGTGGTCACATTCCCAAAAACGTGGGACAGCGGGGAGCCGAGGCTGTGCCACCCTCCCGGTGTCCTGCACAGCCCCGACGTCACGGCAGCACCGAGTGACGGCTGGAGCAGCCCCTGCGCATCCCACGGAGCCGCTCCGTTCCCGAGCTCGCTCTCTGTGTACCCGGCAGCCTGCAGCCTGCGAAAGTCCCGATTTTGGCTGTTTTTCCTGGGAAAAAAAGCAGCGCAAACCCGCGCAGCTCCTGAGTCAGCCGCGCACAGCAGCAGTGGGGCGGCACGGCGGTGACAGAGCGGTGACAGAGCGCTGACAGCAGCACGGGCTCTGCCGAGCCGTGACTCAGCAGCGGCTCCGTGCTGGAGCAGACGCCTCCTCCTCCTCTCCCATCACGGATCTGGGCTGGCTCCGAGCAGCCTCTGACCTTTCATCCATTTATTGGTGCCGCTGCATCCCGGCGGGATGGAGGATCACCCAGACCCGTCCCTGCCTTTTCCCTTGGCTCGCTCAAACCTTTCCCTGCCTTTTCCCTCGCCTTTTCCAACCGAAACGTGGCCTCAGGATGGCGGTCACGAGGGTGAAACCGGCCGGGAAGCCGAGCCTGTCCGGGCCTGCCGGGAATCAGCCCTGGCACGGATCCCGGGCGGGTTTATCCCACGGTGCCACCTGCCCGCCGCGGGAAGGGTGATGGCAGCACAGAAATATGCGCTGATCTCGCGCTCCTTCGGGAATTCTTCCCATTCCTTTCACAGCTGAGAGCTGCCACTCCTCTAACAGCGAGCATCTGAGTAGCATTTACCCTTCCAGGACCCCATTTACCCCTCAGGACCCTCCCTACCCCCACCAGGATCCCATTTTCCCCTCAGGGCTGCATTTACCTTTTCAGGACCCTCTTTATTCCCTCAGAACCCTTTAACGTTCCAGGACTTCATTTTCCCCTCAGGGCCCCATTTACCCTTCCAGGACCCCATTTATTCTCTGAAGATCCTCCTTCTCTTCCAGCACCCCATTTACCCCCTCAGAGCCACATTTACCCTTCCAGGACCCCATTTATTCTCTGAAGATCCTCCTTCTCTTCCAGCACCCCATTTACCCCCTCAGAGCCACATTTACCCTTCCAGGACCCCATTTACCCTGCAGGACCCTCTCTATTCTTCCAGGATCTCATTTTCCCCTCAAGACCTCTCTCTACCCTTCCGGTAGGATTTGGGATTGGCTCTGCGCTGGGGATGGGATTTGGGGATGGAGGATGCACTCCTGGAACTCAGCCTAAATCAAATTGTGCTTTTAATTAATTAAAGAGCAGCCTCACATCCATGACATGGAGCTGCAAAAAAACCCCAAACCACAACTGGAGCAGCTCAGGGAGTCTCCAAACCCGACGGGATTGGGAATTCAGGGACAGAACAGCCCGAGGGTCTCCAAACCCATCAGGATTGGGAATTCAGGGATGGAGCGGCCCGAGAACCTCCGAACTCCTCATGTTTGGGAATTCAGGGACGGAGCCGTTCCCCCCCGCGCTGGCAGCGGGCCAGGAGTCACCGAGACCTCCACAGAGCGAGCCCGGAGCCAGGAAAAGCGGGGGGAGCACGGCGGGGGAGCCGGGATTGAAATCCCAGAGTCCGTTCCTGCTTCTCGGGATGACCTCATGGTTTTGGGAACAGAGCGCGGCTGTTGGGGCCGCGGCGCTCACTCCTTGTCTGGGCAAGAACAAAGCCGGCTCCATTTTCCCCTCACACTTCCTGCAGCAGCAGCTCCGCGCCTCAATGAGCCATTGAATTTTCCCCTGACTGCAGCAGGTTTTTATTCCCTTTTCTTTCTTTCTTTTTTTTTCCCCCCTCACCTCCTTTCAGACCTCCAGATTTCTGTGGCATGAGACCAGGAGCCATCGAAGGGTGGGAAAACTCTCTAAAAACTCCATAAAAACTCGCTAAAAACCTCCTTAAAAGCTCCCTAAAAACTCCTGGGCTCTGCTCAGGCTGTGGATTTTAAGCCATACCATGTCCCACCAGCAGCATGGAGGGACCTTTTGGAGCTACTCCATCCCATTCCAATCCATTCAAACCTTAAAATCCCATCATTATAAGGCCAAGAGAAACCTCATCTTCAATCCCAGCTCCGCAGTTTATTTTGGGGGTTTGATTTTTGCCCAGCTCCAACCTCTTGGGATTGCCCTATCCAGGGAAACTCCCAATCCCACAGCTCCGCTTTGGGGTTTTTTGGGGTTTTTTTTTTGGCTTTGTTTTATATTTGAGGGTCAGAATAAATTTGCTTTTTGCACAGCCTGGGTGGGAAAACAGAGTCTGTGTTGCTGTGAGTGGAGTATCCAGGGTTTCCCTGAGGGAATTCAGAATTCCAGAAGGAACGTGGAGCAGTGGGATAGTGGGATACAGGGCAGGGATTCGGTGCCCCAAAAAGCTTCTGCCCAAATTTCCCAGGAGAGTTTGCAAGCAGGTGGTGGAAAAATCCAGAAGATCCAATAATCTGGAATGTTTTATCCCTTGAGCTGCTCCACTTTCCAAGGACAGAGCATCCCTGCAGATTTGCAGCTCCGGTTCCTTCCCCCATTAAAGGCTGGGATAACCTGGCTGGGGGAGCTGGAAATCCTGTTTGATCCAGGTCACGCCTGCCAGGGATGCTGTGGGATATTCCAGAGCCCTTGTTTTCCAGGAAGTTCCCCCCAGGAATTCACCCCTTGATCCAGGGAAGCCTGAAACATTTCCCAAGGAATTCACTCCTTTTTTCTAGGGAAGCCTGAAGCCCTCCAGGAACTCATTCCTTGTTTCCCTGAACCCCCCGGAACTCACCATTTTTTTTCAGGGCTCTGAATGCCTGATGCATTCCCAAAATACTCCCCCTTCTTTCCAGGGCAGCCTGAAGTCCCCACAGAATTCACCCCTTGATCCAGGGAAACCTGAAGCATTACCAAGGAATTCACCCTTTTTTTTCTACGGAAACCTAAAGCCCCCCAAGGAATTCCCCCATCTCCTTCCCTCCTGCTCCTGGAGCTCCGGCCAGGCTGGAATTCCCTGGAATTCCCGGACTTCCCGGGAGCCGCTGTGGTGCCAGCTGGGTGGGGATGCCTGGCAGCAATGCCAGGGCAATTCCAGCTCTCCTGAGTCACCGGAGCACATTAGTGAATTTTATTTTTAGATCTCCCAATAAAAACAAATAAAATTAAAAAAACCCCCGACACTGCAAGGGCAGAACATCTGCCAGCCCCTCAAAATCCCAAAAATCCCAGAATTACCCCATGTGGAAGCAGAGAGCCTGCACACTGGTGCTTGTGTCCACAGCGTCCTTGATTTCCTTCCCTCATGCTCAATTCCATGTTTTCCAGCTTGGTTTTGCACAAGCTTCTACTTTTTAAAAGCCCCAAAGCCAGGAAAGGTTGGGAATGGTTTAAGGGAAAAGGAAAGCAGAGCTGACGGCAAAAGTGAGTGAAGAGAGCAGCGGGGAATTCCCAATTTTTAGGAATAAATTCCTGGCAGAGCAGCCTCCCAAGTTACCGAGATTCCCAGATAAAATCCCATCCTTGAGAATTTTTCTTATCCCAAGAATCCAGGTGAATTCTCAGCCTGCAGCACAAAACTTGGAGTTGGGAATGGTCTCAGGGAAAAGGAAAGCAGACCTGAGGGGTCAGGTGAGAGCAGCAGAGAATTCCCAATTTTTTGGAACAAATCCCTGGCAGAGCAATTTCCCAAGTCACCGAGATTCCCAGGTAAAATCCTATCCTTTAGAAGTTATCCCAGGAATAAGTCTTTCCCTCACAAACAGCCATTATCTTTGGATCTGGGTGAATTCTCAACCTGCAGCACAAAACTTGGGAGTTTTTATGATCCCAAACTTCTCCTGCCTCTCCCCAGACAGGGGGAGCAACATGAATCACAGGGAATTTCAGGGAGATGATGAGAAAACCCAAAAATAAGAACTCCAGGAGAGGAGTGGCATCTCTGAGAAGCTTTGTGCCAATTTTAGTCCCTGTTGATCCAAAATCCCGTGATTTTGAGGGGTTCCAGGGGGTTTAGGGAGGGAAAGGACATGGAGTTTGGTATGAAGTTGTCATTGTGGAAGGAGATTTTGGTGGGAATGAGATCAGAATTGGAGGGCACAATCCGGGCATTGTGCAGCTGGCACGGCTCTGGGGGAACAGGGGGATCTGGGAATGACTGGGAATTATGGGGGCACGGAGCTGGGAGGGACCTTTGGGGTGTGATGGGAAAAGAGAGGGGTTTGATCCTGGACTGCAGCAAAGAACCCCGAAAGGGCTGGGGACAGGCTCGGGCTGCGGAGCCCGCACCAGTAACACCAGTAACACCAGTAACCAACACCAGTAACACCAGTAACCAGCATCAGTTACACCAGTAACCAGCACCAGTTACACCAGCAACCAGCATCAGTTACCCCATTGTTATAAGTTAAGCACAGCTATTGGCTATCTTTTAACCAATAAGAAACAAGAGTACGACTTTTGAAATACCATATAAAAAGCTGAGTAGGCGGGGCATTCTCTCTTTCCTAGCCGACAACCAGGTAACATCGGGGCTGGGTCGGGCCAGGCCTCAGGGAGCTGATGCTCCTGCCGGGCCGGGCCCCCGGAGAGCCGCTGCCTCTGCCGGGCTGGGCCCGGCTGG
>VYXD01004577.1:31188-48521 GCA_013397195.1 Hylia prasina
TTACTCATGTGACCATTTTCTCCGTGAGACTCAAAGAGCATCTTTTCCTGAAAGACTGATGGAAGATTTTTTTTTTTTTTTGCATGGTAAAACTGATTAAAGTCACAGGTTTTATCTTTCTTCAGGGTGTGTATAAAAAAGTAGAATATTTGTGGGGGGAGGAAGAGAAAGATGGTCTGAAAGTTTCATTTGTAGTTTCTTTAGTTCTAGTTTCCTTTTCTCATTTTTCCTAATGTGTGTAAATAAATTTTCTTTTTTTCTGCAACTTTAAAGTAAGCCTGTTTGTTTTCGAAGATTTCAAAGTCATATATATATATATAAGATTTCAAACATTAAACCCACGACACCCATTAATCCAGTACCAGTTACCCCATTAACCCCACACCAGTTTCCCCATTAACCCCACACCTCAAGGACAAGGACAAAGTGTCCTTGAGGGACTGGCCTCTGCTCCAGCGTCACTCAGGAGCCTCTGGAGCACAATTCCAGGTTTTTCTCTGGCATCCTGGGAGTTCAGGGGGAATTCTCCCCCTCCCTCCCACTTTCTGCAGGGTCAGGAATCTGAGTGCCAAACATCACACGCAAAAACCCTGGAAAACTCTGGGAATTCTCCCTCCCTGTAGATGATTTCCTGCACAGATCCGGTTTCACTCCCGTGCCTGTTTCCCATTTGGAAAACCACATCAGCCACGGAAAAAAATAAAACCCAAAACAAAAAATCCCCAAAAAACAACCTGGAGGTTGTGGCAAAAATATTGACTTAAAAATGAAACCCCTGCTTTGGAAAACAGGGAGATAAGGAATTCTCTCCTGGATTGATGCTGAGCAAACAACAGAAGTGCTGATCCATGGAGAAACCTCCCGGGAATGGGATCTGGGAGCATTTCCAGCCTCCTTCCTGGGGCAGCTCCGAAGTAAACATCAATCCCAGGGGGATTTCAGCTGTTGAAGCTCCGGGAGGCTCCTAGAGCTGCGTTTTCCAAGGCAGAATTCCGAACACCTGCCTCCTGCTGGGTGTGTTTGCCACCAGGTCAAGGCAAAACCAATTCAAAATAAAATTTGCAAACTTCTGTGCTTAATTCTCTGTCCAAGGATCTCCCAACAACCCCTCAGAGGCTTTGAAATTCCATGTTTTAGCAGGATTTTTATCCCACTTCGACTCCCAGAAAACATCAACTGGCACTCACTCTGCTCTGTCCAAACCACAAAAATCCACTTTTCCAGGTTCATGGGGGAGATTTTCAATAGGAGAGGCTCACAAGGATTTTCCCCTGTGCTTTAAATCCCATTTTTTTCCCCAGGAAAAGCCCCCTGGAACCCCAGGGTGACACCTGCTTGGCTTTACCACCACAGCTGGGTTTGGGAAGGTTTCTCCAAAGGGTGAAGTGCCCAAAGCTGGGAGTGAGGTTGCTGCCAGCACTCTTTGGGATGGAGCAAAGGAAGCCCCCAGGAATTCACCCCTTTTTCCTTCCCTGAGCTCCAGGAAACTCAGGCCTGGCTGGAATCGCCTTCTCCCCGATTTCCCTGGAGCAGCCCCATAATTAACAGCCCTTTGCTAATGCAGCCTCAGAGCCCCAAGGGAGACTCTTTTCCCTAAGGCAGGAATTCACCTAGAGCAGAGAGCTCAGTCCTGCTGGGAAACAAAACCCCAAAACCTGAACTCCACAATTTCGGGATGAACACCCAGCTCTGGGCTGGAATGGGGACACAGGTGCTCCAGGATCCTCATTCCCTACAAACTGCTGGCATCAGGGCCCAGCTCATTCCTGGCTTTTTCACATTCTGGAGCTGCTGTGGGATCATCATTCCCTACAAATGGGCCCTGCTGGCATTGGGGCCTGGCTCATTCCCGCCTCATTCCCGACCCAGGGACATGTGCTTGACCTTTGGGGCATGGCCATCACATGAGTGAAACACCACTGCTGCTCTTCCTCCTCCACCCATCCCTGCAGTCCTGTGACTTTCCCCCCAGCTTTGTTTTTATTTTATTCCTGCCACAGCTCCAGAGGGTGACAACAATGACAAAGCCACCCTAAATCATCCCCCAAACCTGCCAGGCCTCATCCCAAGTGGGATGAGCCCATGGATTCAGAGCCTGATGACTCCTCTGCCCTTGTTTCACCATCAAACCCCAGCAGCACCGTGTGACCGTGGCCATTTTCCCGCAAAAGCGCGGCTTTTTGGGAAAAGCCGATGACTGCAGCATCATGTGAGGGTTTGCAGCCCCCAGCTCGAGGCTGGATCTGCCAGGGGAGGAAGCTGAAGGTCACGCTGGGCTGGCCGTGCTCCAGGGCTGAGCTCAGGGCTGGGGCTGCTGCCAGCAGGGCCAACCAGGCTAAAAAAGGGAATTTTCCCCACTGTGTGAAAGGGCTGGGGCGGGAGGCACGTGAGGGAGCTGCCTTGGGGTCACGGGCAACCTTGGGCTGGCTGGGGTATAAATTTAGAAAATTATCTGCTGCTGGGTTGGGGGAAAACAGGGATAGGGAAAGCGACAGAATTCCTGGAAGAGAGAGGCTTTGGAGAGACCTCATTATGGTCCTGCAGGACCTGAAGGAGCTGGCAGGGAGGTAGAGGGTTATTTACAGGGTGCCAGGATAAAGGGAATGGCTTCCCACTGGAAAAGGGGAGGTTTGGGTGGGATTTGGGAAGGAATTCCTGCCTGTGAGGGTGGGGAGGTGCTGGGATGGCATTCCCAGAGCAGCTGCGGCTGCCCCTGAATCCCTGGAAATGTTCAAAGTTGGAGAAGGGAGGCTCCAAAGAAACCTTGGAGCTGCTTCCAGAGCCTAAAGGGGCTCCAGGAGAGCTGGAGAGGGTTTTGGGACAAGGGATGGAGGCACAGGACACAGGGAATGGATTCAAACTGTGAAAAGGGAGATTTGGGTGGGATATTGGGAAGGAATTCCTGGCTGTGAGGGTGCTGAGGAATGGGATGGAATTCCCAGAACAGCTGTGGCTGTCCCTGGATTCCTGGGACTGTCCAAGGCCACGTTGGAGCCACCAGGGATAGTGGGAGGCGTGCCTGCCCTTGGAATGCGATGGGCTTTGAGGTCCCTTCCCACCCAAGCCATCCTTAGATTCCAAGATCCTAACCAGATTTGGGATGAGGGATGGAGAGACAGGACACACGGAATGGATTCAGACTGGAAAAGGGGAATTTGGTGGGATATTGGGAAGGAATTCCTGGCTGGGATGGAATTCCTGGAGAAGCTGTGGCCTTTGCTGGGGTTTGATGGTGAAACAAGGGCAGAGGAGTCATCAGGCTCTGAATCCATGGGCTCATCCCACTTGGGATGAGGCCTGGCAGGTTTGGGGGATGATTTAGGGTGGCTTTGTCATTGTTGTCACCCTCTGGAGCTGCGGCAGGAATAAAATAAAAACAAAGCTGGGGGGAACTCACAGGAGTGTGGGGATGGGTGGAGGAGGAAAAGCAGCAGCTGGGCCCTGGATCCCTGGAAATATCCAGGGATGGAGCAACCTGGGAGAGCAACAAGTGTCCCCTGATCATGGCAGAGTGATCCTAAAGTTCCTCGCAATCCAGGGAATTCCACAATTCCATAAATCCGCACATTTCCCATTCCTCACCTGGCATCATTCCCACCCTCCAGTGCCTCCAAACCCTCCCTGCACCCAAATTCCCACCTGGTTCAGGGCTCCTGAGGCAATTCCATAGAAAATTTGGGCCAGATGAGACCAAATAACCTTCAGGAGATTTCCTGGAACAGCAGTTCCAACAGCCTCTTCCCTCGTAGGAGTGACAGGAAAAAGGAGAAATCAGCTCATTCTCCATGTTTAAATCAGGAATAAAACCCCAATTAGTGCAGTTTTAGTTAAAACCAGTATCAGGTTTTAACTGGGATGAAGTGGGACAGGAACACTGATGCTGAGGTTCTCTCTTCCCAAGGTTCCCTCATTCCTGCTGATCCCGAAGTTCCTTCTTCCCCCTGATTCCAAGGTTCCTGTTGATCCCTCATTCTCACTGATCCCAAAGTTCCCCCATTCCTGCTGATCCCTCATTCCTGCTGATCCCGGGATTTGTTTCTCCATGCTCTGTTTGTCACCCTCGCTCCAGGAGCTCCTGAGTCAGCCCCGCTCCGCCAAAGCTCCACATAAAAAGCTCCAGCTGGGAATCTCAGCAGCCCTGGAGAACAAAGGCAGCTCCTAACCCAATTCCCCACCTGCTGACTCCCTCTGGATAGTGCTTTGGAGTCGGGATAACCATCCCTGTGGGATGGTCCAGGAGGCTCTCTGATCCAAACAATCCCACAAAAAGGACAAAGGAGGCAGAATCATGGAATTCCTCAGGCTGGAAAAGCCCTCTGAATCCAACCAGCGCTGCCAAGTCCCCAAGTGCCACATCCACATGGATTTTCAAATTCCAGGGATGGGGACTCCACCTTTCCATAAGGGAATTTTCCCAAATGTCCAACCTAACCCCTCCCTGTCACCAGTTTTCCTCCAGCCTGGATTTCTGTCTCATTTTCCAGAAAATGAGCAAAACAAAAGGAAAAACAAAGGAATTGATACTCCCATGGACCAGCTGGAAGCAGCTTTCCCTGGAAAAGGGGGGGGACAAGGAACAGCCCCACTGGGAATGCTCAGCTCCGGATCGGGATCAGATTCACCACAACAGAATTCAAGCAGAGAAAAGAAAGCCCCAAGTGCATCCAAATAACCCCACAAATTAAAACTGGGAATGATGAAAGCTGAATAAACCTTGGCTCCAGATGGATTGTGCTGCTCCCCTCAAGGGCACAGCTGGAGAATGATCCATGGAAAACCTGTGGAAAAATAAACCCAGCTCCTGCCTCAGCTGTTCCCTGGAATATCCCTAAAATTCCTAATCCCAAAATTCCAACACAGAAATCCCTAGTCCTAAAATTCCTAATCCCAAAATTCCAATACAGAAATCCTCATCTGAAGGAGCCGCTCACCAGGCAGTGGGATTTTAAAAATTAGGTGGTTTTTCAGATTTTTAAATTTTCCAGGCTCAGATGAATTTGTGCGGAATGTGTTTCAAAGCCACAAATTGAAAGGAAAGAAAGGAGGAGTTCCCACCAACACCTGAGGCTGCCTCATCCCAAAAAATCCACAGGGAAGAGCTGCTCTTCCCTTGCAACAGCTGGAAAACATCAGGAGCACAAAGCTGCTGGAAAGAGGAGTTCCCATCTCCGTGAGGGACCAGACTGCTCCTCTGAAAATTCCTATTTTATCTGGAAATCATGGAATGGTTGGGCTTGGAAGGAGTTTAAGGATCATCCTGGGGACAGGGACACTTCCCACCATCCCTGCTCCAACCCGGCCTTGGACACTTCCAGGGGCAGTCACAGCTTCTCTGGGAATCTCCAAAATCCTGAAATTGGGGCTGGGAACTCTGGCTGGAGCCTTTCCCACCATGTGATGCCTTTCCCAGATGTGTGCCCTGATAAAAACATTCCAAGCCCTTTTCCCAGGGGCTGGATTCCCTCTGTGTGGGAAAACTGAGCTCAAATTCCCCCCAAAACCTGGCAAAACAAAGAGGAGTCAACTCTCTGAGGAAGGAGAATCAACATCCAAGTGGGAAGGAGCAAAGCATCAGGAATTTCAGCTTGTTCCATGTGTTTGGAGACTGAGGATAAATCATTTTTCCTGAAAATAAAGTTTTACTGAAAATCATGGAAAATTTTCCCTCCATGGCTGCTCCGGGACACAAAGTTCCCCAACCTTCCATGGGGTCCCTGGGGCAATCCAATCCCAAAAATCCCGTGATTTCTGAGCCAATCTTGTTTTTAACAGAATCCAGGACAACCTCAAAATTCCCTGTGCCAAAGCAGGCCGGGCTTTGGGTATAGTGGGAATGCTGAGCTTCCCAAAATCCCTAAATCCCACCCCCCAGCAGCATTAAGGCATGGGAAAATGAAGATTTCATCCTGCAATCACTCTGTGCTCATCAATCCAAGCACAGGAGTTCAGAAGGGGAAAGCTTCCTCAGAGACCCCCTAAGTTCCCATTTTTGGGGGGTTTTCTCCACTTCCCCTGCAGAATTCCAGAGGAAGGAGAAGCAGCAGGACAGGTTTGGGAAGCAGAGGTTTGGGAAGCAGAGCTCAGGTGATTCTTGGATTTTTCTTCCCACCCTGAAACCCATGAGAATGGGAAGCTGAGGGAATCTTTTCCTTCTGGTTTGGGAATCACAGAGGATTGGGCAAGACTCTCCAGGTGGGAATTCCAGGCAAGAATTCCGTGTGCTCAGGATGTTTGGCAACCTCTGGGAAAATCAGGAATTCCTGGCAGCAGGGCTTTATACAGGAATTCCTGGGATGAATCTCCCTGCCCTCACCTTTCCAAGGATTTTGGGGGTTTTATCCCGTTGCAGATGCTCCACAATTCCCAGAAGAAATCCCAAAAATTGAATAATTTGGGAAAAAATTTTGAAAAGGATCTCAAGGCTCATCCACTTCCACCTCCCGAGCTCCATCCCAAAATCCAGAATTCCTTGGATCTCCGAGCTGCTGAAGAATTCAAAAACAGCACAGAATTCCCGTGGGATTCACGTCTGGGAAGCTGCAGAGATGATGGAACACCGTTAAACCAGCAAAATTGGCTGTGAAGGGTCAGAGACCTTCTGGGGTGAATCCAACTCCCCAAATCAATCCTATTCCATCACCAGGGGATGCAAATTTTCCAATGGGAGCTTCCAGGAAAATCTGGGAGTGCCTGGTCCTTCCCATCCATGATTTCCTGCTCCTGTGGCCACAGGGATTTATTAAAATTCCGTGGAATTAGGAAGGTTTAAAAAAGATTAAAGAATTTCAAAAGGAAAACAATTCCAGCAGTGTCAGAGTCGAACTCCAGCCCAGGAGGTGGGACAGGATGGATTCTCCCTTTTTTGGAGCTTTTCCCCACAAAACCTGGGGAAGTGGATTGTCCCTTTCCATCAGGTAATTCCCAATGATCAATCCAGCTGAGGGATGAAGCAGAGCAGCACCACACAAAAAAAATTAATTGAGTAATTAATTAAATAATAGTAATAATAATAATAGTAATAAAAATGAGGGGCTGAGCATCTCCCTCTTTTTTAAATTTTTTTTTTGCACGTTTTCCCTGTAAATCTGGAGCTGGCCTGGCAGAAAAACTGGATTCCAAGGAAAAAACAGCTCAGGGATGAGCTCCCAGAGCTCAGGAGAATCCCGAACCAGAGATTTCTTCACCCCAGACTTTTTAAAAAAAGTGATTTTCCTCTCAGGTTTTCAAGTGAAATAGCTGAGAGCTTCAGGAATGCAATTCCTTTGGAATTCCGATGAAATTTGGGGATTCCTGAGGAATTCCAGCAACAACCACCTCCAAAATCCAGTTTATTTTAGCCAAGACTGAAATGTCCCAAGTGTGGGGCCAGAATTCCAAATTTCAACAAATCCCAGGGAAATGAGCTGGGGCAGGGGAGCCGAGAAATGTGAGCCTGGGAAAGCAGCTGGAAAGAGGGGAAAACACCAATTCAGAGAGTTTTCTATCAATTTATGGAAGTTTTCTATCAAGTTATGGAAGTTTTCTACCAATTATAGAAATTTTATATTAATTTATAGAAGTTTGCTCTCAATTTATGGAAGTTTTCTATCAAGTTATGGAAGTTTTCTACCAATTATAGAAATTTTATATTAATTTATAGAAGTTTGCTCTCAATTTATGGAAGTTTTCTATCAATTTATAGAACTTTTCTATCAATTTGTCTTTAAAAAATCTGGATAAAGCACAAGCAGAGCTGTTGGTTTTCCCCTCAAAAACAAAAAGGTTTAAACTGATTACAAATCAGTTTTTAAGTTTCAAGTTTCAGTTAGAAGCTGAAAACCCCAGTTTAAAAATCAATTTGCTGCTGGTGAGCCCAAGTGCAAGAGCTCAGGGGAAAGGAAAAGGTTTCTTACAAACCACCAAAACCCCTGCCCAGTTTGTTGGGTTTTCCCTGAAAACTTGGGGTTTCACCCGAATTCTTCCCCTAAACCCTCCACCAGTGATTTCTCTTCCAAGAGCTGGAATTTCCCAGAGCTTTTCACAGTTTTCCATGGTTTCAGCAGCTCTGCCAGGCAGAGTTTCCTATTTCCCGCAAAAAGGTTCAGCTAAGCCATCCCAGAGCGAGCATTTTCTGCTTTGACAGCTTGGAACTTCTCTGAATTCTGACAAATCACCCAAAAGCGACCTCAGAGAACACGTGACCTGGCCTTTGCTGGGAAACAATCCCAAAAACAATCCCAAATCCAGCGGGTTTTGGGGGTTTTTAGAGGTGGGGGATGTTTTGTGTGGATTTAGTTTATGGATTTCCTTATTTGCTCCTCAGTTCTGGGTGAAGACAAGGCAAACCCTTCCAAGCTCAGCCCTGCAGCTGGAATGGGATCTCTGGGATAATCCTGGTGTTTATCCAGCATTCCCAGAGAAAGGTGGGATGATTCAGCTCCGGGCCGGGCTGGAAAAGGTGGCTCTGAGCAAAGCCTGGCGACCCCTTTGTCCTGCCCACATCTCCCTAAAATGCTCCTCAGCTCTCAGGGGTTTCCTCAGCTCCTGGAGCAGCAGGAAGGGGAATTTTTGAGGAGGAAAAGGCGGGGTGGGGGCTGTGGGGTGAAGGTTTCTGGGTGTGCAGGTGAAGTGTGGGAGGGCAGGAAGGACAAACCCCAAACTGAGTCAGCAGCGCTCGGCCGCTTCCTGATCTCACATCCCTGAGCAGAAATGGCAAAAAAAAAGCAGCTGAGATGAGCTGGAAAAGGGCTCCAGGCCCCCAGAACCACTGGGAACTGCGGGAAGGGCTTGGATTTGGGATTTTCCTCCTGCCAGAGAGCGCAGATGAGGGAACGTTGTGATGAAGACGTAATAAAAGGTGAGCATGAATGGAAATGGGGGCTGCAGCGCACCCCAAAACCAGAATTCCCAGCAGGAAAACATGGAATCACATACCACACGGCAGGAAGGGAGGGTCCCACAGAGGGAAAGATGGAATCACAGCCCCCATGGTGGGAAATGAGCTTCCAGGAAAATCTGGGAGTGCCTGGTCCTTCCCATCCATGATTTCCTGCTCCTGTGGCCACAGGGATTTATCAAAATTCCCTGGAATTAGGAAGGCTAAAAAAATAAAATAATTTCATCCCATCCTGCTCAAAGTCTCCCTCCTGGCTTTCCCTGGGGGAAACTCCTCCTGTTCTTCACATTTCCTTCCAAAAATGGGGCAAACACCTCTCCTTCTCCTCAATCCCCACAAAAATGGGGGAAACAGCTCCTGTTTTTCACATTCTCCCCACAAAAAAGAGGCAAGCACCTTTCCCTCCTCATTCCCCCCTAAGGCAAGGGTGAACATCCCAACCTTCCCTTTAATCCTTAAAGGATTAACTGTGCCCCTGAATAAACAACGCTCAGGAAAACAGGAGGAATGATGCAATTAAAAAAAAATACAGGATTTTTTGACTTTTTTTAGGAAAAGAACGGCAGAGCTGGTACTGACAGGCTGAGAGGCCACCATGAAGAAATCAGAACAAAATCCTCATCATGAGCCAGCACCACCCCGTGCAGGGATTTCTGAGCCACTCTTTCAAGTGAATTCCCAGAAAACCACGTGGATTCAGGAGCAGGAAGCTTTCCAATGTTTTCCTAAGCAGGGCTGAGGGCCAATTCCCAACTCCTGGAACAGCTCAGAAGCTGCCACTCAGCCCTGAGCTCTTTGTGTAAGCTGAGGAGGCTGGAACAGCTCTGGGCTGGGGCAGGGGAAAGGTCTGGGAGAGAGATTTTGGGGATGGGTTTTAGACAGAGATTTTAGGAACAGATTTTAGGGACAGATTTTAGAGAGATTCTAGGGATGGATTTTAGGGACAGAACCAGGCTGCAAGGAGAATTACTGGGAAAATCAGGATGGTGGAACAACCAGAACAGCACAAACAACTCTGCAATCATAGGGCTTGAAAGGCTCTTTGAATTTCTGTGTGCAAAAAGGACAGAGTGCAAATGCTATCGACAGCTCTAAAGCCTCTGGATCATCCCTGATGATCCATCCCCACCTCCTCCAGCCCCGGGAATGAGTCAGGCAGGGCAACACCTCCACACAAGGCTGGGTCACTGCACCCTCCCTTCCCCACTAAAATCTGATTTCTGCAGCTCAGAGAGCAAAAAATGCCATGAATTATGTGCAATCTTGATAGAAAAGAGATATAGAATGGATTTAACAGCACCCAGCAGCAGCAACAGGCACAGGAGCCTAGAAGTTTTTTATCTGCCCAATTTTCTCTCCTCCCTGCACATCTCGGGCAGCTGGTGGTGCCAAAATCAACCCTAAAATGGGCTCTGGCATCCCCAAAACCTGCCCCAAATATCGCTCCAAAATCACCCCAAAATCAGCTTCCGCACCCCCTAAAACACCAAAAAACCACCCTAAAATGACCCAATATCACCCCCAAATCAGCTTCTACACCTCCAAAACTCTCTGAAATCACCCCAGAAACCTTCAAAATCACCCCAAAATTTCGCCAAAACTGCCCCAAAAATCACTCCAAAATCTTTTATCTGCCTAATTTTCTCTCCTCCCTGCACATCTGGGCAGCTGTTGAGACCAAAACTTGGGCTGTGCAGATCAGGGGACAAAGAATAATAATAATTTAAAAAAAAAAAAAAAATTTAAAAATCCCACCTCCAGCTGGAAGGCACCCAAAAGCCTCGCTGCAGTTTGGGTCTGAAACAACGCCTTATTTAGACAATCCCAGGAATGTTTGGGAGGCCACGCTGGCTGGGAATTTGCATAATGGGTGTCTGTCCCGTGCTTACCTAAGAGCACAGGAATCCCGTCTGTCAGTCTAGACTGTGGGGTTGGATCCAGGGAATCTCCCGACCAGGAATAACACAGGGAGCTGGGCAGGCTGCTGCCATCTGCTGATGGCACCCAGGAGTTTGGCAGGAATTTGGGATTTTGGGGTGATTTTTTGGGTTGGGGTTGTGATGCAGAGCTCGGCTCGGGGCGAGGAGTGGGGGAAATGCATCTTTATCCTTATCCTCATCCCCATCCTCATCGTCCTGGGAAAGCCCCAGTGCTCCTGGTGGCCCTGCAGAGCCTCACCCTGCTCTGCTGGTTGCTCCAGTTGTGATTTAAGCACCGGGAGCACTTTGATTAAGGAATTTCCATAGAAATAATGATATTAGAGTATAACATAACATAACATAACAATANGAGCGCGCCCTCTGCCGCCCGCATCCAGGAACTGCACGCAAGGAAATCCAGGAGGATTATTTTTCTCCCTCTCAAAAATGGGATTTTAAGGGATTTTTCACCCGAAATGCACAAAATCAGCCATTTCCACTTTCCAAAGCCTGACTGCAACACACGGGGAAACGCGGAGCACTGGACTCACCTGGATTTCAGCTCTTCAGGTGACTCAGGAGCAGCAACTGTTCATCATCATCATCATCCTCATCACTCCTTCCCAAACACCCTGTGGAGAGCTCAAACTGCTCCCAAATCCAGGAGGGCTCAGCCTCCTGCCCCTTGAATTCCCAAGGTTATTCCAACAGAATCCAGTGCTTTTGGAAACCCTGAGGATGATCCAGCCCTGGGACAACACAGTCACAATTCCCAGCTCTGGATTTGGCACCTCAGCAATCCTGAGCTCCTGGAGCCATTTTCCAGGGCAGGAAATTTGAGATTCCACAGAAGAGGCTCCATGGAAAGTGCTGGAGGTGGAAAAGGGAAACTAAACCCCAAATTCCTGCTGTGGAATTCCCGAATTCTCAACTCCTGAGCCTTCCCAGCAGCAATAAATATAATTTCTCTAAAGCCTGCTGAAGGATTTCCAAGTGTTCCGTATCTAATCCATCTTAGATGGACCTCCCTCGCAGGGAGGTCAGGGATCAACTCTAGGCACAATCCCACTTCAATCTGATTTAAATATGGAATTTGGGGCACAAAATATAAACAATATTGGGAAAATGAGGGGCAGATTTCAGAGCAGAGCAGTTTATTCTGCGCTCTGAGACCACCCAGAGCTCTGGGGTAGTTTTTGGTATTCCTGATACTTCACTGGCTGGAAAAACCAGGAGGTTCGTTAGCTGGAGATCACTAATTACAACATGTGAGGCAGTATTCCAGTGGGATTGTTGGTACAGGGAAGGTTGGAAGGTTAATGATTTCATGGAGGCAGGGAAGAGCTGACCTCAGCAGGATGTACAGAGACACAATTCCAGATGGGAATCCAGGAATCCCGATTCAGGCTCAGGACTGGGAAGCCAAGGATGAGGGGGGGACAGGAGGCACCTCCAGGAGGGGATATGGGCAGCACTCCGCATTCCAGCAAAACCAGAACAGTGGAAAAGAGCTCTGGGATCATCAAATCCAAGCTGTGCCCAATGCCCACCTTGTCCCCAGCTCAGAGTGCCACATCCAGGGGTTCCTGGGACACCTCCAGGCATGGTGACTCCAAACCTCCCTGGGCAGCTCTTTCCAAGGTTTAACAAGCATTTCCATGAGGAAATTCCTGCTGATGTCCCACCTGGAACACCCTGAGGCTGTTCCCTCCTGTCCTGCTGACCCCTGGGAGCACAGCCCCTCCTGTCAAGGACTTGTGGACATTGGGAATGTTCCCCTGATCCCGCTTTTCTGCAGGCTGAGCCCCTTCCCAGCTCCCTCAGGAATTCTTCAGCCCCTCCCCAGCTCTGGCCATGCCCTCCATGCTCTTGTTGTGAGCACCCAGACGTGGACACAGCAGTGTCCAGCCCTGCTGACCCTTCCCATGGGATCAAATCCCACCCCTCAGCTGCTCCACACATCCCAAGGCTCCAGCAAAACCCAGTGGCGAAGTAAACAAACCCAGAGGACCTCAAACACCCCCAAACAACACCAAAGAACCTCAAACAACCCGAAACAACACTAAACAACCCCAAAGAACCTCAAACAACCTCAAAGAACCCCCTCATGGAGCTTCCCATGGAACAGCAGCTCCCACACAGCTCCAAGTCCCCTCTGGAATGCAGAGATCTCCCTCCCTAATTAACGAGGTAATTGCTGGCACATAACGAGCAGCACCCACAGTCGGCACCTCCAAATCCAAATCCACCACCAAAGCCATTCCAAACTCATTCCAAACCCCTCATCCAGGCCGTTTTCCAGATAAAATGAAGCAATTAATGGGAAATTAATCAATAATGAGACAAATCATGAGGTCTTTGTTCACCTTCCTACTGCAGAGCAGTCTCGGCCTCTGTCCTCAATCCGGGTGGATTCCTTGATTTTCCTGGATTCCTCCTGCCAAGGAAAATGGGAATTCAGATCCACCACTCCAAGCAGAGGGTGCTGCATTATTAATGGAGTTATAATTTGAGATACTGACTCCATTGTAGCAATAATCAGCGTTGCTGAGAGTTTGACTGATATCCAATTATCAACTGGAAAATCAGGGCTGACATTCATTTATTCATAATCAGAATAATAACAGGGGAGCTGTGGAATCCATTCTCCTTTGTTTTTACAAATCCCTAGCTAAGGGCTCAGGGAAATATCTGGGTCTAAATTGCATTTCTGGGGGGGAATGAAGAGAAGGAGAGGGATTTGTATAATTTAGGGGAGAAATGAGGTGAGGGAGAGGTGTTTGCTCCATTTTGGGGGGAAATGTGAAGAATAGGAGAGTATTTGCCCCTTTTTGGGGGGAAGTCAGACAGGGAGAGGTGTTTGCCCCATTTTGGGGGAGAGGTGAAGAACAGGAGATGTTTGCCCCGTTTTTGGTGGGGGAATGTGAAGAAGAGGAGCTGTTTTCCCCATTTTAGGGGGGAATGAGGAGGGGGAAAGGTGTTTGCCCCATTTCTCGGGGAAATATGAAGGAGAGGAGGAATTTCCCCCATGTCAGAGGAGAATACGAAGAAGAGGAATTTGTATCATTTTTCTGGGGGGAATATGAAGAAGAGCAGGAGTTTGCCCCATTTCAGATGAGACTATGAAGAAGAGGAGGAGTTTGCCCCTTTCTAGAGAAGAACATGAAGAAGAGGAGTTTGCATCTTTTTTTCTTGGGGGAATATGAAAAAGAAGCAGCATTTGCTTCTTTGCATTTGCATTCCAGGGATGATTACAGAGCATTTTACCACAGAAACCCTCAGCCTGCCCTGGCTGAGCACATTCTGGCAGGCTGGATTTCCAAGAAAACCTCAGTCCCAGGCTGCAGGAACGAGCTGACCTTGGGACAGTTCCCAAACCACCCCCTCCCCCAAGAACCCCTTGTGCCTCATGTCCGAGGCTGCCCCGGCCCCTTCCCAGTAAAATATTGCTCAACCCAGCTGAAGTCAGAGCTGGAGCCAGCGAGGGATGAATTCCAAGAATCCATTGGAGCTGAAATCTGACCCTGCTTGTTTTCCCAGCTTGCTGGCTGAACACAAACAGGGTTTTTTTTTGTTTTGTTTTGGTTTCTCTAAAGGAGTCAAACCCACGTCAGTGATTCTGGGCTGGGGTTCAGGCCAAGGCTCCTTTCACCTCCTCCTGCAGTGGATTCAGGGGTGAGGAATGGCCAAAAAAAAGCAGTTTAAAGCTGTTTGGGTTTTTTTTGTTTTTTAACAGGGATTTTTACATATTTCACATTCTGGGGCCAGCTCTCCATGGAAAGGAAGGTGAGGGCAGGGAAAAAAACCCCTGAATTTGGGGCAGATCAGGAGAGCAAAAAGGCGTTGGGGGTAAAGGCATCAACATCTCCAGGTTTGGAACTGGCCTTGGAATGGCTGCTAGGGCAACCCCTGAGGATCATGGAATCATGGAATGGTTTGGGCTGGAAGCAGCTTAAAGCCCACCCATTCCACTGTTCCAAGCCTCTGGAATTGGGCACTTCCAGCCATTCCTGCTGCTCCAGGGAGGTTTTCCACAACACCATCCATGAGTCCCTGGATTTTAGGGGAGGCTTTAGCTGGATGTGGGATGGGAGGATGGAAAAACAGCACCTGGATCATCAGGATCACTCCTCATTCCTGCTGGAGCAGTCTTGATTTCCTTCAGAATCCTGCAATTGACCCAAAACTACTGAAATTCATCAACACAATGCAGTTGATAAAACAAGCAGAGGGGATGAGCAGGAGTGTGGGGCTGACAAAAGAGCAGCAGCACCTGGGAGGTTCCATGGGCAAGAGAAGGCCACTAGGAATTCTGGGAAAAGAGCCAACCTTCAGTTGCAATCCTGACTTCAGAGGGATTTTCCAAACCAAACCATTCCATGGAGGTGAAGCTGCTGCTGGAATCAGCTCCATGCTGCAGGAGGAATCGACACAAACCACCCCAAATCCAACCACCTCCAAACCCATTCCAAACCCCTCAGCCAGGCCATTTTCCCAGGTAAAATGAATCCATTCATGGCAGATGAATCAACAATGAGAAAAATCCCTTCCCTTCAGGCTAAGGGAGCTGGAACTGAGCTGAAAATCTGCTGTGACAACACAACACATCCCTCATTCCCATTGGTTTTCCTTGGAATTTTGTGCTCTTTTGGGTTTCTCCTTTTGTGCTTTCCTTTTTGAAGCCATGCAAGGTGTGTTTGTGTCTTCAAGTCTGTCTCATTAAAAGTTACAGAAGCTTCAGCAGATCCACTCCACCAACTGCATCTCCTTTGAACTCTGCCATTGCAAATTCCCCAGGATACCCACTCTGACATGTAGTAATGCACTCCTACACTCAAGCAGGTGTTTCCAAATAAGGAAAAGGAGTTCCAGTTTCACCCTTGACTTTTAAAAAGAAGCCCCAGAACTTTGATTTTCTCTCATTGTAATTGGCCCAATGCCACCACAGGGGCACTGACCCAGCTTTGGAAATGCTTCTCGAAGCCTGTTGCCAATTTCATTGGGGAAGGTGCCAAAAAGCCCACCTGGACCATCAAGTACTTAAAATATGCACAGAACTGCTCAATTGCTTTTCTGGACTGCCTTAGCAGTGTAAGAGTGTTCTCTACACTGTGTTCAACTTATATTTCTTTTGTTTGATAATGTTTATTATCTTGTCATTATTAAAATCTTTTATTTTACAAAGCATGTCCGGAAAAGTTGTCTAGGAAGCCACTCTAGGAAGTTGCAGGTCAACCCTCAGACTTGATACCTCCTCAGGGAGCTTATTTCACTCTGGCCACGTGTAAGACTGCATCACTGACACTTGCATGGTTCAAGTTCCCCAGAGTCAAAACAGATTTTCCTACTCAGCTTGGGAAGCAGAATGTATGGAAAGTGCTCACCAGACACTGCTGAATCCGGAAAATAACTTCATTTCTTTGTTTCAGCTGCTGCTGCTCAAAGACAGACACATCTGAACTGTCGCTACTTCCCAGCCCCACACCACAGGAATTAAAGCTCCCCCCTGGGGGTGGCAAATGGAATTAGTCCTGCACTAAAAATGGTTAAATTTTAGCTTTAGAGCCCTGCAGAGAGCCCAGAATGCCTTCGGGATCTGGCAGCAGCCCCACCACCACCACCAAAGGGAAAAACTAGCGCGGAGCTTTCCGGAGGACAAGATCCCATCTTTGGCTTTCCTGTTGTTTACAGCCCTGTAGGATCCCTGCTCCGTCAGGGAAGACAAGGCTGAGCTCAGCCCGCTGGAATCAGCTCTGCCCCCTCCTTCCTGCCAGCCCTGTCCTGGTGCAAAGGTTTGGAATTCAATATTCCACAGGCTCCTGGTTCCGGACACCAGCCCGGCTGGACAAGGGGCCTGTCCAGGCCAGCTGGGGACACAGACTGGGGACATCCCAGGGACACTGAGGCACCCCTGGGACACGGATGCTGTGATTCCCTCCAGGAAACAGCCGCTGGCTCCAGGCCTGGAAGTGGCCATGGAGGGCTTGGAAAAGCTCTGCCCCCCTTCCCACAAATGGCAGTTCCTGCTGGGAATGTCACACTGAGAGCCGGGGCAAAATAAAGACTGTAGCCAGGTTTTCCTGCAGGTTTTCCCATCCCTTTCAGAGATGCCTTGGTGTGTGTGTGGGCAGCAGGAAGGGAAATTCCTTCCCCGAATTCCCGGTTCCCTGGAAACACCGACAGCTGGGCACAGAAGCATGCTGCAGGGCCAGAACTGGGAGAGGAACTAGATCCTCCAGCCCAGAATTCCCCCCTGGAGCCAGGAACCCCGGGGGAAGGAGCAGGAACCTTTCCAGGAGAAGCTCCCAGCTCAGTAGCAGGATTTCTGTACCGTTGGAATTCTGTGCCCCTGGAATTCTGTGCTCCCGGAATTCTATGTCCCTGGAATTTCTGTGCTCTCGGAATTCTGTGACCCTGGAATTCCCTGTGTCCCTGGAATTTCTGTGCTCTCGGAATTCCCTGTGTCCCTGGAATTTCTGTGCCCCTGGAATTCCCAGCTCCCTCAGGAATTCTCCAGCCCCTTCCCCCAGAGATTGGAG
>VYXD01004577.1:48735-63356 GCA_013397195.1 Hylia prasina
CCCCTTCCCACAAATGGCAGTTCCTGCTGGGAATGTCACACTGAGAGCCGGGGCAAAATAAAGACTGTAGCCAGGTTTTCCTGCAGGTTTTCCCATCCCTTTCAGAGATGCCTTGGTGTGTGTGTGGGCAGCAGGAAGGGAAATTCCTTCCCCGAATTCCCGGTTCCCTGGAAACACCGACAGCTGGGCACAGAAGCATGCTGCAGGGCCAGAACTGGGAGAGGAACTAGATCCTCCAGCCCAGAATTCCCCCCTGGAGCCAGGAACCCCGGGGGAAGGAGCAGGAACCTTTCCAGGAGAAGCTCCCAGCTCAGTAGCAGGATTTCTGTACCGTTGGAATTCTGTGCCCCTGGAATTCTGTGCTCCCGGAATTCTATGTCCCTGGAATTTCTGTGCTCTCGGAATTCTGTGACCCTGGAATTCCCTGTGTCCCTGGAATTTCTGTGCTCTCGGAATTCCCTGTGTCCCTGGAATTTCTGTGCCCCTGGAATTCCCAGCTCCCTCAGGAATTCTCCAGCCCCTTCCCCCAGAGATTGGAGTTTTCATCCTTGCAAACCTCCAGGGATGGCAATTCCAAACTTTTCCAAGGTCTGGCTGCCTTTTCCATGAGGAAATTCCTGCTGATGTCCCACCTGGAGCACCCTGAGGCTGTTCCCTCCTGTCCCAGTGGGGACAGGGACTTGTGGACATTGGGAATGTTCCCCTGATCCTGTTTTCCTCCAGGCTGAGCCCCTTCCCAACTCCTTCAGGAATTCTCCAGCCCTTTCCCAGGAATTCTTCATCCCCCTTCCCAACTCTCAGGAATTCTCTAGCCCTTTCCCAGCTCCTTCCTTGGCCTGGCTCCACCCCTTGATGTCTCTCAGCCCCAGGATTAAATGTCCTCATGGATCAGCACCACAGGTTCAATTCTGCCGCTTCCTGCTCCAGAAATATCCCCAGATCCAGGTCCAGAGCCACACTTGTCACATCCCTAAAAATATCCCTCTATAGATAGCAAATTATCCAACAATTGCACCAGGGCAACCACCCCAAAACATCCAGGGCTGAGCTTTAAACGGGAACTTTTCCCCCGGAGCTCCTCCAAGGGATGAGCAGATCCTTCTTTCCTTGTGCCCTTTTCCAGCTGGGTTTTTTTGGGGTGTTCTTTTTTTCTGGGGAACAGCTGCTGCAGCCAGCACTCATTTGCTGTTGGAAGCTCATTGGGAAGTTTGTGCTGGCAACTGGCTCTGAAATATTTTTTGAAGTTCTAAAAAGGGAAGAATCGCAGGAGAGGGAAGCAAAAAGGGTCTGCAGGATTCAAATCCCCAGGGATCTGAGCTCAGGAAATTGTTGGACAGGACCGGAGTGGCCACACCTGGCATTTGAAAGTCTTTCCAACAGCAAATCCTGCACCTGGGACGCTCAGGAATTTTGGGATTTCTGAGCAGAGAACCTCAATTTCATATACCTGTGCACAGGTAGATCCATGTGGGGGCCAAGGTGAAATTCCAGGAAATAAACCAGATCAATTCAGAAGTGCAGTTTAAGCACGGAATGCCTCGTGGATCCAAGGAAAAGGAGAAGCACATTTTCCTGCCTGGGATATTCCAAGGGACTTTTCCAACCCCCTCAGGCATTCCTGCCCAGGAATTGCTTTTCCTCAGAGCAAAAGAGGGAAAAAAGTTTAAAATAAACCCTGAAGACAGCAGCATTCCAGCAGCAGCAGCTCATTACTGACAGGAACCAATTCCTCAGGAAATTTTTGGGGCTCCAGCTCTGCCCAGCAGAATCTCCTTAAACCCCTCCAGAGTTTAAGAGATCCTCGGGACAAGGGGCCATGGAAACAATAGGACTAATTTCAGAGCTATTTTTAAAAGATTTTTTGCTTCTGGAATGCCAGTTTCCAGGAGTTGTTTGGAAAATGAGATTTTAAAAATGTCCCAATGCTCATGGCACAAACTGCGCTGGAGCAGCAGCTCCCTCTGCTTGGGATACTCCAGGGATGGGTTTGACTTTCCAGCTTCCTTTCATCCAAAAAAAACCCCAAAAATCACCTTTTCCTCTTTTTAGAGGGCAAAATAGCAACAAAGATATAAAATCTGTATTCAAATCCTCCCGTTTGAGCAAATACCTGCAGCTGTTCCAACCAGACCAAACCAGGGACAATCTCCCTTCCCTGCTCTTGAGGTTTAAGGGAATTATTCCAGCCCAAAGCCTCTGCCAGGATCCAAAGGGGATCTTTTCTATCACTGACAACCCCCCAAAAATGGCAGGAATTTTAAAATCCAGACCAACAACAGCATGGAAGGGGAAGAGGAGGTGGAAGAGGATCCAGCTGAGGGGGAATTCCTGACACTGTAAATACCAGATGGGATGCTGAGGTTTGGGATTCCTGGAGTGCCCTTGGAAAAGCCAGCAGGAATTTGCTTCGCAGTGTTCTGAGAGCAGTTGAAGGCTTCAGAGTTATTCCATAGGTTGCTCCAACAATTTGAGAATTTTTCCAGTAAAATATTAAATATCAAGTTGTTTAAAATCCCTAAAACCACCACACAAAAATAATCCTGATAAACCAGCCCTGCTTCCAAATGAATCCACCACTCCCCAGGGAGGGAATTTTCCCCTTTTTTCCTTCCAGTTGGGGAAAGTTCACCACAGGAAACAGGGAAAGGGGGAAAAGTCCAGAGGAAGGATTTGAAAGCAAGGATTAGGTTTAAATGTGGCTGTTTCACCTCAGAGCAGCTTCTGAGGTTGTTTCAATGTGGTTCATGTTACACAAGTGCCCTCACTCTTCCAGGATCAGAACTTTATCCAGGCAATTAGTGAAAAAATTAAATGTCTTAATGACCCCTGGGAAATGGGATCCATCCGTGATTCCTGCGCCAGGGCAGTTCCATTTCTGCAGGATACAAGTCCTCAAAAAAGGGGATTTGTGTCACTTCAGGAACAGGGGGAGAAGTGAGAGCATGAAAAGCTGCTCCTAAAAATCAGGAAGGTGTGTGAGAGTCCTGACCGGTACCACAAAGAGATTAAAAAAAGGGGGAAAATCAGAATCATGGGATCATTGAGGTTGGAAAAGAGCTCTGGGATCATCCAATCCAAGCTGTGCCCAATGCCCACCTTGTCCCCAGCTCAGAGTGCCACATCCAGGGGTTCCTGGGACACCTCCAGGCATGGTGACTCCAAACCTCCCTGGGCAGCTCTTTCCAAGGTTTAACAAGCATTTCCATGAGGAAATTCCTGCTGATGTCCCACCTGGAACACCCTGAGGCCGTTCCCTCCTGTCCTGCTGACCCCTGGGAGTCCAGCCTGACCCTCCCTGGCTGCCCCCTCCTGTCAGGTCCCTGCTGAGCACTCAGGGCTGCAGAAATCCCCCTTCCACACTTCCACAAAAATTTGTGAACAAAGATTTGCTTGGAGCTGAAGCACCAATATCTCCCACTCAGTGCCCTCAGGCCAACAAGAACAACCTCCCTGAGTTTTCCTCTTTTTTTTTCCCATTTTCCTCCTAGTTTGGATAACCCTCTGACTCACAGCCAGGCTCCCAGCGATCCCACATCCTCCTGGAGGACACCCCAAGTGCACAAATTAGGGCAAAGTGACGCAAGTGGGACAGGGAAGGGACATTTTTTTCAGGTTTTTTTTAGGAAAGTGAGGCAAGAGGAAGCGCTGCCAAGGATGGAGGGAAAGGAGCAGCGATCACATGAAGATGCCCAGCCCCAAAAGTAGCTGCTAATGAGCATCTCGATTAATTACTCAGCTCCCTGGGATGAGGAGGCTGACAGCAGCTCTGGGCTGGCAGCTCATCCACAGCTCCACTGCCAGGGACACAGTGCCCTCTCTTGGAGACTCCAAATCCAGCCCCACGCCGGGACTGAGGACAAAAAAACCTGCTGGAATCTCCTAAAAAAAAAAAAGATTTCTGCCCAAGAAACAACTCTGGCCTGGCTGGTTATTCCTCGGAGGAAACAAGGGAACACCTCTGGAGCTGCTCCTGAGGCAGGTCAGTGACTCATGACCCTGAATATGCTTTGGATATTCCTATCAGAACTTGGATTTTTTTTTAAATTAAGAACTTTGAAGAGGGAGAATATTGAAACACTTAAGGGTGCTGATATTGTGGTGTCAGAAGGGGGTTTGGGATGGACAGGATCTGAAGGATCAGCTAATTCCAGAAAAAAATAATGGAATGCAGAACAACCATTCCAATTTAGAGTCGGCTCATCCACATCAGATTTCTGTGTGTCCCCAGGACAATTTGAGGCACTTGGTCACCACCTCTCAGTGGAGGCACAGTCCCCACTGCCCACCTGGTACAGGTGACCATGGACAGCGTGGCTGGATGGGGTTTGGAGCACCCTGGGATGGTGGAAAGGACTGGATGGGCTTTAGGATCCTTCCCACCCAAACTCTGGGTGGGAAATACCCTGATTTGGGGCTCAGGAGGTGTTTGGGTGTCTGTGGGTGCTGCTGGCACGTACCTGGGCAGGTGTCCCCAGCTGCTCTGGCACACAGGGCACTCACTGCAGGGGGAAAAGGACAAATCTCCTAAAATAAAAGAAATGGAGAGACTGGTCAGCAATTGAAAGGCTCCTGCATGGAATTCCAGCTCCTCTCAACACCTGGTTTGAGCCCACCAGCTGAAGCACCTCACACCTTTTCCCCCATTTCCGGCAGCGCCTTTTTTTCCCATTTTTTCCCTGCTGGAATTGAGCCCATCAGAACTATTTAAATCACCTCACCCCTTTTCCTATCTCCACTATCCTGTTTTTTCCCTGTTTTTCCCCTGGTTTTTTTCCTGTGTTTTTCTGTTTTTTCCCTGCTGGAATTCAGCCCATTGCAGAACAATTTAAAGCCACCCAGCCACAGGGGGGTGTGTCCTTTGGGGTGCTTTCTTTACACTTCAGTATGTTCAGGACCTGCCTTTAGGATTTTTTTTGGCTGGGGGTGAAATCCTAAAAATCCTCACAGGAGAGGTTTAGTGAGGATGAGGCAGATGGCACTTGAGGTGGAAGCTTTCTCCATGCTCATCTGTGGAATCTGGGATAAAAACCCAATTTCTATCAGCTCAGACCTGTCTTTGAGCACATCTATTCCAAGAGATTTTTTTGGTGGGGGGGAAAGTCTCTCCTACAGCTGCCTGGCAGCTCCCAGGCTCTGCAATTCCACATCTGAGTCTGAAGATGGCTCAGTGGGAACGAGGGATGCCATCCATCCATCCATCCATCCATCCATCCATCCATCCATCCATCCATCCATCCATCCATCCATTCAATATCTGCTGTAATAAAAAAGGCAAATCAGAAAACAATNAGCCAGCCAGCCAGCCAGCCAGCCAGCCAGCCATCCAGCCAGCCATCCATCCATCCCTCCTTCCCTCCCTCCGTCCGTCCATCCCTTGCCCACCTCCCAAAAGCAGCACCAGGAGTGGAGAAACAATTCTCAATTCCCTCCATCAATCACAGGGGATTTGTCACAGGCTGAAGGAAGCAGCCTCATCCATGATATTCCTGAGGCTGGGAGAGAGGAGTTTCAACAAAAGAAACCAAGGAAAAATAACCTGAGCAACTCATGGAAGTGAAAGACAAGGAGAGTGACAAAAATCTTAGGAAAGAAAGGGAAGAGGAAGGCAGAGCTGCAGCATTTCATCTTCTGTTCCTCCCCACAACGAGCCAATTAAAAAGCCCACACACTAAATTAATTCCAGTTCCAGGAGAGCTGGAAATACAGAGCCACTATTTAGGTTAGGGAAAATTGCTGCATTCTGTTCCTTTGTCAGGTGGCAGAGAATGACATCTGCAAAAGGAAAAAAAATAAAAAAAGAAAGAAAGCAAGCAGAGTTTGGGCCCCAGCACAGCAGAAGCAAAGGAAACTGAGGGAATTCAGGGAAGGGTTTGAGGATCTGAGGAGCCTCATCCCCACTGACGAAGGGACAGGGCACAGATCTATGCAAAGATCCCGATGTTTTCCCCACGTGCTGGTTACCTCACAACTTTCACATCTCGTAATTTTCACATCTCGTTATTTTTTTTAAACAAGTGGCCAGGACATGGTTAAGGAGCTCTGCTTCTTTTTTTTTTTTTTTTTTAAAAAAAAAAACTTTTTTCCTCCAGGAACCTTCCCAATGTTTCACTTATCCCTTGGAAAACACCTCTGATAAAACCCAGCCCCACCGACCTCAGGCAGGATTTGTCATCGGCTCCAGGGTAAATATCCCAGCCAGGGTGGTGTTTCCACCCTGGCAATTTCATTCCTCAGCGATTCCAGCAGCAAAACCCTGGAGAACCCCTCTGTTCTTGGCAAAGAAACCCCTGGTTCACACTGTAATCTTAAGGGAATAAACCCCACAGGGAGCAGAGAATACAAATTATTATCCCAGCTTTTTTTTTACAAGGATGAGAAAAACCAAGCAGGGGAGCAGGGCTGGTGCTGCAGGAGGGCAGAGCCAGGCTCAGCTTTCCAGAGGGAACTGCTCCCTGTGTAATCATTAACAGCAAAACCCAGCCCAGATAAAAGCCAGGGAGCAGCATCTGGGATGCACGGGGAGCCAGCAGGGATGTCCCAGGCTCCAGGAAACTCGGGATGCTTGCCTGTTCCTGTTGGGGACAGCAGGAAACAGCAGCCATGGCAATTGGGAAAACTCTCATCCATTTCCTTGGGAATTGGGAAAACTCTCACCCCTTTGTTTGGGAACTGGGAAACCTCATCCATTTCTTTGGGAATTTGGAAGACTCATCCCTTTGTCCCCTGAGCCTCCTGGAGCTCACACACTGGGGCCTCCAGCTGCTGCTTGGCCATTCCAATTCCCAGTTTTCCCATTCCAAATTTTCTAGTTCCCAATTGGGATGTTTTTCCCTCTCCATTCCCGGCAAGGCCAGGCTGTGAGGGCACCTTGGAGAAGCCTTTGCTGTGACAAAGCCACACAGCTGGGACAGCCTGGGATGGGACAGAGGTGATACATCTGCCCTGGGAAGGGATTCCAGGGGTCCTAGGACACACCTGGATGGGGATGCAGGGTTCCAGGTGTGCTGGGACACACCTGGATGGGGATGAGAGGCTGTAGGCACAACTGGGAACCAGCTGGGAAATGGGGAATTGTCTGGAGGGGCCACACGAGGAGCGGCTAAGGGCACTTGGGTTGTCCAGCTGGAGCCTGAGGGGACATTCCTGGAGGTTCCTCGGGATACGCAGCTCCAAGATCTGCTCCCTGGGAGCAGGGACAGGACCCAGGGAATGGCTGGAGCTGTTCCAGGGGAATTTGGGATGGATCTCAGGGAAAAGCTCTTCCCCCGCAAGGGTGCTGGGGCACTGAATTCCCCAGGGAGTAGTCCCAGAGGCTGACAGAGCTCCAGGAACCTTTGGACAATGCTCCCAGGGACAGGATGGGATTTTGGGGTGTTGGATCAATGATCCTGTGGCTTCCATGATTCCATTCCATGATTGTACCTGCAGCTTCTGAGCACCCTCAGCTGCTCCTGCCCCAGACACTGATGGCACCAGGACAACGCAGAAAACCTCAAATCCTCTCTCCCTTCCCAAGGAATCTGCATTAAGGCACCCCCTCAGTGCACAGAGCCTCAATCCCCCAGTCCTGGAACACAGAGCTGTTTGTTCCCTTTCCTCCCAAGCCTCTGGCCGGGCTCAAATCCAGGGATAACTGCCGAGGGCAAAACCCCTCAGCTGCCGGCAGGACTGGGATTCCCAGAGCCTCCTTCCAGGACCTCCAGATTTTCCCTGGAATCTCTGGAGCTGCCACGGGCACCAGGGAGCTGCTGCAGCTGCAGCCTGATGAGGGGAATGAAACAGACTGCTCTAAATTGATAGAAACTGGTTTTTTTTTAATCCCAGATTCCATGCATGTGCATGGAGAAAGCCTCCTTAAGTGCCACCTGCATCATCCTCACTGATACTTTACTCTGAGTACTTTAAGACTTTCCCCACTACCAAAAAAATCTCTTTTGGAATAGGTGTGTTCAAAGCCAGGTCTGAGCTGATAGAAAATGGGGTTTTTTAATCCCAGATTCCATGGATGAGCACAGAGAAAGCCTCCTCAAATGCTACCTGCCTCATCCTCACTAAACCTCTCCATTCAGTGCTTTTAGACTTCACTCCCCTCCCAAAAAATCTCTTTTGGAATGGATTGTATCTAAGTTGATAAAAACTGGGATTTTTGATCCCAAACTCCATGGATGAGCATGGAAAAAGCTTCCACCTCAAGTGCCACCTGCCTCATCCTTGCTAAACCTTTCCTCTGAGGACTTTTAAGAGTTCACCGCTCTGCCAAAAAAACCTCAAAGGCAGGTCCTGCGCATACTGAAGTGTAAATAAAGCACCCGAAAGGCTGGGGCAGAGGCTGCAGCCCTGGCTAAAACATCCAGGTCCCAGCCTCTGGACCCAGCCAGAGCTCTGTGCCAGGGCTGCCTCTGCAGAGCCCTGTGGTGCTTGAGGACAAGGACAAAACCCCCAGGATGTGGCACAGGGAAGGGCAGAGCTGGCCCCATGCAGATCCATGCAGAAATAATTCAGGAAAATGAGTTGGGATTAGAGGATGGCACCACAAACCCCAGTACGAGCTCAGTGGTGTTTAACAGAGCCTTTTCCTGTTTGGGCTGAATCCCCAAAGCTCGGGATTCACACCGAAAGCCCTCAGGGTAGCACCGGAGAGGATCACAGACGTGGGGCTTAGAGAAAAATCTTGTTTAGGATCTTGGAATCTAAGGATGGCTTGGGTGGGAAGGGACCTCAAAGCCCATCGTATTCCAAGGGCAGGCACACCTCGCACTATCCCTGGTGGCTCCAGCCTGGCCTTGGACACTCCCAGGAGTCCAGGGACATCCACAGCTGTTCTGGGAATTCCATCCCAGCCCCTCAGCACCTTCACAGGAAGGAACTCCTTCCCAATATCCCACCTAGCTCTATCCGCCTGGAGCTGGAAAATCCATATCCCTCAGGATGGACCAACTCAGGAGCCTGGAGGGAAACTCCTTCCACCCCTGGAACACCAAGTGTGGTTCGCGTCCCACAGAGCAGGAAATATCCCAGGATCCCAGCAGGAATGGGATTCCAGGTCTCCTTGTGTCATCTTCATTCCCAGCTCCACCAACAAACCTCCAAAGAGCGCAGCAGCAATCACCGAAAAGCCTCTGAATTCCACAAAATCCTGCTTCTAACAAGATCCCTGGCGGATTCATGTCAGCCAGGAAAGAAAACTGGGAGTATTTATAGCCCTGGATTAGAGCGGGATCTGCTGGGAATCCAAGGAACGGAGCAAATTCTCATTCCTGGAGAGGTGGCAGAGGTGACAGATTTATGGACTCTTACTTCCCAATCCATCTTTTCCCAGCACATTTATGCAGAGTTTCTGCAGCTTTATCCAGCTCTGCTCCTGGAATTCCTTCTCATTCCCACTTCCTTTGGGCTGATGGGAATGCACACAGGAATTAGGGACAGGTATTAATTAAATCCTGTGAATTTCCTCCACTTCCTACTCCAACCAGCAGCTCCACAACAACCTTTTAAATCAGGACAATGGTGTTATCCTGGAAGGAATGGGTGAGGAGTGCTGTCAGCCCTCATCATCCCCGATTTCATTTTGACAAAACCTGGCAAAAATGGATTTTTCCTTCGCTAATCCCACTGAAATTTGTGATCCAGAAAAACGCAGAAATAACAAATTTTACAAGTCCTGAAATTTACAACCACCCAGAGCACGGAGGAGAAAATATTCCTGCTTGGATAAAACCTGGGAGAACATTCAGGAAAATATGGATGTGGACAAAAGCTTTTCCAATCTGTTCTGGGATGAAATGGAACATGGCCAGGCCCACCCCTCTTCCCACCCAGTCATTCTGTTTTATTTTAATCACCAGCCCCAAACCCGATCCATGGGCACCAGTACTTGGATCAGCTCGATACAATCAGTGCCAGCACGAATCCAAACCCATAATTACAGCAGCCTGCACATGGAAAACACCATGGAGGGAGGGTTTATTTATGCAGGGGACAGGAGTTTCGAGGATGAGGCAGATCAGGGAAAAACGGTTAAAGAAAATGGATTGGGGAAGTTTGGGGAAGAAAAGCAGCTGCACCAGAGACTCTGTGGCTTCTGAAATTGCAGGAAAAATGTGGGGCATGGAAAATTTGTACCTGGAATGCCTCGGGAGTGCTGGAATTCAGGGAAGCAGCGCAGCCCCTCTGCCTTAGCTGTGAATCCATTTTCTACCCAGCTTTGTTCAGCTTCCCATAAAAAAACTTCCTCACCCTCCATCGACCTTCTCCGACTGCTTTTCCTGACCCTGGAGGCATTTCCACCTTCCTCAGGCTGCAAAACCTCCCTCTGAGAATCCCTTCGGAATCGCAGCCAGGTTTTCCCCGTATTTACCTCCAAACCACCAAATTTTAGCCAAACCACCTCTCCCAAAGGCAGCTCTGGGACTCTCCCAAGTTTTCCTGAACCACTGGAAAATGTGGATTTTCTTTTTTTTCTTTTTTTTTTTTCTGGCACCAGGGATGCGCACAATGCATCTCCTTGGGTGGTTGACAACTCCTCTTCTATTTCAGGAATGCTCATCTGCAGGTGGAATGGGATTTCTGTTCCCATGACTGACAACACAACTCCATCCCGGCCTATGGCAGCTGCTGCTATTTTCAGCGCTCTGCCTCTCTCCAGTATTATTCCAAAGGTGAGAACTATTTCCAGAGAACACCAGAACAGTGTTTTTCACACCTTAACAGAAAAAAAAAAGGGGAAAAAAAATCACCAAAATTTGAAAGTTTTGCCACAGGGCGAAGAACTCTGCAGAAAAGAGCATTAATGAGCTTGTGGAGTGGCTGAGCGTGTTAAAATGGAATTAAAGTCCCTATTGGCATGGGGAAAATCACCTTAAACTGGGCTGCCACAAAGATACTCCTCACCGGCAGGTAGGGAAGCGCTGATTCCCTCTATCCTGTCAATGCAGCAATGGGAATTGTCTGTAGAAACGGCTATAAATCCCAAAAAACAGCAAAATGGGATGGGACTCTGAGTCAGTATCATAGGTATCCCTAAAAAATGGTGAATGTGGAGCATGGAATTTGGGTTTGCACCACAAATGGTGCTCACAAACAGGCGCAGCTTAATCCAGCGTGAGAGTTAACACTCTTTTGGAGCCCCTGGAAAGGTTCAGATCCTCAGGAAGAAAAGCCGAGGGTGGGATAATGAGGCAGGGAATGTTAACCAGCTAATTAGCAATCAGAGAGAGAGAGGAGTGCTGGGATCAGGGAGAGGCACCGAGTCCACACACTCCACACTGACCCGCTCCAGGTGGCTCATCCTGACATTTCCAAGGCGTGAGAATCACAGCAGTTCTGCTTCCAACCTGCCCACCCCTCTGCAATTCCCCAAAATTCCCCTCCCAACTCAGCTGTTGTGCCCTCCCCACTGCCCGGGCCCAACAATGCCGGGATCAATTAAATTCCGCTCCAGTACACTCCAGTACGCAATTCCCAACAACACTCCCAAGCCTTGTCCTCTATCAGTACCCCACAGGGCTAGAGGGAAGGAATTCTTCCCCCAAAAGCCACGGGACACTCTCCCAAAGCAGGTGTTGTCCCATGACTAATCCCTGGCAGCCACCCAGATCCATCAGCTGCCACTTCCAGCAGCTCCGCTGGACCAACATGGAATTCTGTATTTCACCTCTGTGAAAAATGCTGTGGATCATCCCAGCCATAGCCCTCCAAAGTGAAGGTACTGCTTGGCACGGGTCAGGTTTAAAGCTCTGGATACTGGAATGCTGGTAAGAGAATTTGGACTGCAGCTCCGTTGGTGCAAATCCCCCAAAATCCCGGGAGTTTGCTGTCTTTCCCAGAAATGTGTTTGTAGGAAGGCCCTGTGGAGCACTGAAAGGCACAGAATGGGATGTGGAGTCACCAAACAGGGATTCTAAGGATTTTGGTTGGAAAAGAGCTCTGGGATCATCAAATCCAAGCTGTGCCTAATGCCCACCTTGTCCCCAGCTCAGAGTGCCACATCCAGGGGTTCCTGGGACACCTCCAGGCATGGTGACTCCAAACCTCCCTGGGCAGCTCTTTCCAAGGTTTAACAAGCATTTCCATGAGGAAATTCCTGCTGATGTCCCACCTGGAACACCCTGAGGCTGTTCCCTCCTGTCCTGCTGACCCCTGGGAGCACAGCCCCTCCTGTCAAGGACTTGTGGACATTGGGAATGTTCCCCTGATCCCGCTTTTCTGCAGGCTGAGCCCCTTCCCAGCTCCCTCAGGAATTCTCCAGCCCCTTTTCCTTTTTTTTAAGTGAAACCGGGAAAGAGGGATTCAGTGAGATGAGCAGGGAATGCTCAGCTCGGGGATGGTGGAGCACCAGGAGCCAACTCAGCTCAGTGAAACAGGATAAACTCGGGAGAGATAAAGACATCTGTGATCACGCTGCTGGCTGTGCCAGAATGTCTGCTGGGAATGTCTGGACCATGGATTTGTTTCCCAAAAAAAACCCCAGCATGCTGTACAACTCCAAGCTGATGGATAGACACCCCTGGTCTGGAAAATCATCGAATGGTTTGGGTTGGAAAAGTCCATCCAGTGCTACTGCCTGCTACGGCAGGGACACCTTCTCCTATTCCCAACCTGGCCTTGGACAATTCCAGGGAACAGCTGGCATTTGTAGGGAAAGCAGCACCGGGATTTCAATTGGAAGAAAAAGCACTGAGAGGCCAGATCATCCTAAAAAAAGCCACTGGATCAGGATTCCATAACGCAAACCACGGGAATGTCAAGGTTTAATTGGGATTAGTGCAATTAAACCTGCCTGACACCAGCAGAATTCCGTGGATGCTCCCACAGCACTCATGGATTACAGGAAAAATGCTTTCCAAGACTTCACTCAGGAGGGTGGAGCTCCTTGAAAACGCTGCCAGACCCTGTGGATCCTTGGAAATGCAGCACCTGGAGCTTCCTGCTCACACACCTGGATCCTGCACCATCCAGAACTGCTGAGACCCCACTTAGGGAACCGAATTCCCAAGCTGGAAACACCACTAGCAATTCTCAGCCTTACCAAAAGGTCTTGTTGTAATAAAAAAAGGAAATAAGGAGTTCCCCCAGGCCTTGCTTTTCTCTCTGATAGGAAAGTCTGATGAAATTCCCAACATTTGTTTGGGAATTGCACCACAACTGCTTGGAGGAACAGCCAGGCCACATCAGGATTTATGGAGCACAAACACCGAGCCCATGCCAGCAACAAAAAAAGAGAAGTAACTCAGAGTGGAGGAAATGAAAAAAAAAAACACAAAACCCTCCCAAAAGCAGCTCCTGCAGCACATCCAGAGAAATCTTCCTGCAGTTCCTGAACTCGGGATGAGCTTTGGAGGGGTTAAACCACACCAGGAACGTTTAAATCTTGTGCATTTTTCTCACAGCACATGAGGCAGAAATGGACAAAATGCCTCCAGGGCTGAAAAAAAAAACCCTTTACAAACTATTCTATAGAATTAAAAATAGATTTCTTTTTTATTTCCAGAGGGGACAAGTTGGGAACAAAACAGCTTTTTTGGGGGGACATTAGCAGAATGTCCATCCTTGGTTGTCACCTCCCTGCTGCCACCAGAGAGGGATCTGGAAGTGCAAAGAGGGGGAATCTACATTCCTCTGGAATCAGGGCCCCTTTTCCTACTTCTCCATTCCCATTAGGAGACAGATTATTTTTCAAATAACTCCGTTTTCCAGCTTGCTTTCTGAAATATGAAAAAAAAAAGCAGGAGCTGCTGAGGTTTCTCAGCTTTTGCAGCTTCTGAAAAGTCACTAAAAATCCATCTTTAAGTGGCAATTTGGGAATGTTTTCAGCTGTACAGACCCAACCCAGGCTGAAGAACTTTAAAACTCCTTGTCTGTCAGGAGGGGGAAAACCACATGATAAATTATGAAAAAGCACAACCCTTAACTAAATTTCCTGTTTTGTGTCTCGGTGTTAACAGTGTGTCTGAATTTCCTCTTTTTTTTTTTTTTTTGGTCCTTAATGTCACAGCCAATCCCTACCCACCCATTCTACAAAAACCTAACGCTGAACTGCTGGAGATTCCAACGCTGTCAGAATGGGAATGATCAGCTGAATCCAGAGCTCATTCCCAGGAAAATCCAGCTCCTTACACCCCTTAAAACAAAGACTAAACCTCCCTCAGAGCCCCCACCAGCAAGAATGCAAGAATGCACCGAATTAAACAAATTTATCCCCGTGACTACTTTTGGTTGGGTTTGTTTTTTTCTTTTTAATGAATTGGTGGCTGCTCCAGTATTTTGGAGGAGGAAAAAGGGGTTTTTGGCCAAGACACAACATTTTAGAAGCCTCTTGGGGAGGGAAGATTTAAACTTGAGAGTGTTTGAGAGCAAGTTTCATTTTCAGAAACTCCAAATGCCTCTGTGCTTTGGGGCACAATGGCTCATTTGTCCCCAGGTTTTCATCCAGGCCCTTTCTGGCACAACTAAGCAGCAGCAGATGATAACAGGGGGGACCAAAAGCAAGGCCTGGGCTCTGCCAGTTCTCTGAATCCCAGCAATTTATTGTCAAGCACAAATTAAGTGGGTAAATCTTGGACTAATTAATATTTAAGACAAAGCTCTCTCTCCCAGCTCTGCTGGTTGTTTTTTTTTTTTTT
>VYXD01004585.1:10428-21247 GCA_013397195.1 Hylia prasina
AGAACACTCAGCAAGCAGTAAATTAGAGATTCCTGTCTGATCCCTAAAAACACAAGCCAAAACAGACACATTAGCACTGAGGTTTCACATGAAACAAATACCTTGCTTCAGACTTTTTATTACCAAATGCCATAGGACCCCACATCCTAAAACAAGTCAGATAAGTCTGCATAAAGGTTAGGTACTTCACCAATAAAATTCAAATGTAAGTTTGCGGCAGACTCTTCAACAGTTAGCACAGACTAAGGTTACTGTTGGATTGGACATTTAATTTTTCTTCAGGTCTTTCCTGACTAAATCAACTCAAAAAAAAAAAAAAGTTAACTTTAGTCTAGCTTTGCACCTAGGCTGGCTGGGTCTAATAATTTATTAAAAATTTCTACAAGTAATCAAGTAATATGCACATTCTGCCCATCTCCAAATTAATTTAGCAAGCAAAATTGTGTTTGAAATGTCATTTAGTCATGACAACTTGACAGAAGTCTTCCAACAGCCAACCATTTCACAAGCCTTTTCTCCTTGTTTGTCATGCTTTAAATAACTACCAATTTTTGTTCCACTGGGGACACCAATTTGAAATTGACTAATAAATCTGGTAATAAGCTTAATCCCATCTTTCAGTCTAGAGTTCAATGGCTTACAGATAATTAATCTTCTCAAGTGGCAGTGCTCAAAATCATCAAGTCTTTCAAAATTTATTAAAGGATTAAATCTTAGTTTGCAGATACATGGGTAGTAGAACTGTTCATTTTCAATTTTGATAGCCTTTCAGTATCAACTACTTGATCAGGATGTTTACATGAAATGAAACATTAGAAGATATGCTGAGAGTTGGGCTATGTTTAACATTCACTACAACTTGCACTTCAAATAATTTAAAAGAAAAATTATAGCCATTTAGAAAAAAAAAATCTTGGTTTTGGAGCTCCTATTAGATTAGTTTTATGCATTAAAATATAAGCCCAAAACCAACCACATTATTTCAGGCTGTTAGAAATTGCTCAAGTACATAATGGTCTTATGGATAGAAGTACGGCATTGAAGTCAAAAACAATCTTATTTCCAGGCAACAAACTCCAGAAAGTTCCCTTATTTCCAAGCTATATAAATTAGTTCAGTCAGCTGAAAAAACCTTGTTTTAGCTAAAACTTAATGCAAGATTCAGTCTACTCAATTTGAGCTTTCAAGGCAGCTTATATGTCTCTACATCCTGTACAGGAATACTCCTCACTTCTATCCAAAATACACTAACTTAATCTTACTGAAGTTTCCCATCTGCAAAACGGCATGGTTGATTTGGGATACTTCAGGCTACAGTATTTATGGCTAATTAATGCCTTATCACATCTTTGCAGTTTCATTGAGAACCAAGTCAACAGACACTAGATTATATTCTACAAGTAACTTTAAATCATAACTTTTCAACTTCCGCAAAACAGAACATTCAGTAGGCATGATAGTTCAGTTTCAACTAAATTATACCTCCATAAACCAGCTACTGAGAGCACCTCAAAACATAGGTGAAGCAAGAAATGTAGTTTTCTCAGATCTGGGAGACAGAGGTTCCAATTAAAATGGACTTAAGATTAACACTGGGAACTTTATGCAAGCCATTCAAAATAATCTATCCTAAATAAGAGAATCATAGAAATTTTCAAATTAAACACTGACTAGGACACTCAGGGTACAGTTTCATAGGAAGGCAAGCCAACCCAACAGCTTCCTGCCACAGGAAGCACAGCCCTCCTTTTCTTCCCTGTGGCACCACCACCACTACCAACTCTGCATCTGTGCTAATATTTTTCCACAAAGACTCAGCTAGATAACCAAGTAAAAACTGATCCATTTAGGGGTGGGTTTTGTTTTCTTTTTTGCTGAGTTCGTTTTCTTTCAGGTTAACAAGTTACAGCAGCTCACACAGAGTACTGTAAGTACTCCAGCTGATGTCAGGGGAGTTACAGGAGTATGTATGGAGGACTCTAGTCCCAGCCTTCAGCAGCCATTGTAGCACTGACTGCTTTGCTGGAAATGCAAATCTGGGCATATATTTTTAACTTAGATCATTTATTTTGGTGGCAAAGCCAAATAGGCAGTCTTACATTCCCTTTTTTGCATGTTCTGAACTCTTCACAAGCCTGGAAGTGAAACATGCAGTACACTGAGTAACTCCAGAGATGAAGCAGGAGGCTTGCATGACCTCTACTGTTTTAACAAACTCTCACACTAGGTTTCTGAAACAGGGAATAGCAGTCACTCTGAGTGTTAGAAAAAGACTTCAATATTTGAGCAAGGCCAACATTAGATGCTTCAGAGGCATATGCAAGAAATTGAAAAAGATCAAATCAAAGAAGATAACCTCTTTTGCTTTAAGGATCCCATTTTAAATACTAGCAATTGATGGTATAATACTTGAACATTAAATTCAGTGTTGAAAGGTGTGGGCAACCAAGTACCACTATCACTGCTTATCCATGCACCATTTCTTCTCCCCATCTCTGGAGTTGACTGAAATATAATATACATATTCCCTGTTTAGCTTCAAATTTTTTACCTTTCATTGCCCCAGAATACTCCTTTGATTGTCAGTCTTATAAAACACACTTCAGTACGGTTTCATTTACCACCAAGGTAAATTGCCTATTTTTCCAGGCCCTCTAAACATTCTCAATACTTTTATCCAATTTTTCAGCTTTACAATAATCCTTGTGATGAGGTGTCCAATTTTTCAGTATTTTCTCCCTTAAGATTAATTATGTATCATTTTCTGTATTCCCTGGTGTTCTTTTTTTAAACCAAAATCTGCCTTTCTGCTTCAAATGCACATTTGAATAATTTAAGTCTTGCAGCAGAAATTTAAAAGCCCCATGCATTTCAGTTTTTCTGTTTATTTAAACTCTCACACTATTTTGACATACTCAGAGGGAAAAAAAATATAAATCATTCTTTTCCCACATCCAAAAGACTCTAAGTTCAGACATAACTAATTGAAAATTTCCTGATACTATACTTAGTTTTAACCAGTTCCCTTATAGACACGTGCTCATCCAGCTTCTCTAGAAGCTGTCAGTGTTTGATCTGCTACCCCAGTGAAAAGTAGCTTCTAAAATATATAAACTACAAAGGGATACACTTAAAGAGCCCTTTATTACAATGACTATTACAGCTTATCGTCTATTAAAAAAAAAAAAAAAAAAACCACAAAAAAAAAACTCCCACAACATATGCCACAGCTGCAGACTAAGTCCTGGAAGGTTTAAAAAAGCTTCTTCTTTCTAGCCATTGTTTTGCCATGTCAGGGATTTACCAGGAGTATCAATAAGAATTTCACTAAGTTATTTCAGTAGTGGCCCTGTATCTTTCAAAGAGATGGAGCAGAGAAAATATGACACAAGTAAGACAGGACTTCATCTTAATACATCAGCCAATTGTGATGACTACTCACAGGAGAGCAGCACTCTGCTCCAAGCCTAGAAGAGACAGTGCAAAGTGCAAGGCATGGTTAGGTTGAATTATGAGCAATTTAGATAAATGCAAATTATGCAAGGAAAAAGTAGCAATAAAGAAATTAATAAAAAATACCCTACTCTGCCAGGAGTGGTACATCCAGCCTAGCACTCCATCTCCAAAGGTGGCAAAAGGACATGCTACTCAAGGAAAGCACAAGAACCTGGCTCTTTTCTGAGCCTGTTCTCACAATTCTTCAGCATCTTAAACTGTTACAGCAGTAAATTAAAGGCTACATGCCTACCCATTCCCTTTAGCAGCCATTTATGGACCTCCTGCCCAAAAATTCATCTAACCACTTTTTGAACCTGTCTCCACAACCTCATAGCAGACTGCACCAGAATTTAATGGCTCACTGTTTAATGAACTAGTTTTAGCTATTTTCTTTATCATCTTCTTAGTTTCAAAAAGTGCCTCTTGTTCTACTGTTGCAAAATGTGGAATATGTAAAATTTTCTTAAGAAAGGATGTTCTTTGATCTTTATATACTTTCAAGCCTAATCAACAAGAAGGGAGATTTAATCCATGAAACAGGGAGCAGCTAACAAGCTCTAAGTGATGTCCAGGTGTTACAAACTACTTGGTAGAATTGCCTTGTTAAGGTTTAGGGCTCTATGTGTTTCAATGATCTCAGACCTAGGGGGAAGTTAACAAAACTTGGCAAGAAAGATGTACCACTGATAGTGGACACAAAGAATGCAGAATTTATGGGCCACAAGGACATTTGGCAGATCTCCCAAGATAAGGGAGAAACTATTAAAACCAACTCAGTAACTGTGCCGAACCAGCTCCGACTGGGTAAGAGGTAATTTTGGCAGGGGGAGATCACAACCACAGATTCACGAACCACTGACCCAAAAAACCCACTGGCTCAAAAGAAGAGAAAGATTGAGCATGCAGAATAATTAGCATTAGAAGCAAGGGAATCATTAACCAATAGAAGATAGAATATTAATTAATAAGAGAACTATGTAACTTGTAGCCAATGAACACTAATTCCTTTGTTTGCTAAAATATATAAATAGTAAAAAGCTTTAATAGTTGGTGTGCTTGATTTATGGAATACCACTGAGCACCCAGGCTTGTGCAACTCTGAAATAAATAATCAATGTCTCCCTCGAGTGTGTAATTATTGGCTTGTTGCACACCAGGTAACAAATCTGATTTTTGTGGACAACACTATCACTGCAAGCTTTGCTGAAGAACTCTTTGTATTCATCTTGCCTGCAAGCTTCATGATTCTGTACATTTGAATCACATTCCTCCCTCAAATGGAGGGCTATCATCAGCCTTTTGTCACAAACCAAGTATCTGAACACAGCTCTCATATGGTTTGGGATGCTCCTCTGGAGAGATTCCAAGCCTGAAAGCTTTACTACTTCAATTAAATTACAAATACTCGAAGACATTGCCTAAGGACTGACCTAAAGACCACAGAAAAAAATGTATCAGTCTATGGTTATCTTCTCACTTATCTTTTTGGTAATATTATCCTAAAGCTCTCAACATTATAATTTAAACAAAAAGTACAAAGACAGAAATCTACACCTCATGAGGAACTGGACATAGAAGGCAGAGTACATATCTGATGCTGAATACCTGGCAGGAGCTCAAATAAAAATGAGGAGCCCTACACCTGTGTTAGGTTCTAAATATCTATCCAGTCTCAGACACCATGTTTATGGTAACAGGTTTAGGAGTCACTGTTGCAGCTCATTTTTCACCAGCAAATCCAATTTCAATTACTCAACTGTAACTTTTGCCTTCAAAGTGATACAGTAATATAGGTTTTGAACTTTGTTCCTAAAGAATCATCCTCTTATACACTGGCACTGTTGATACTAGCCTCTTGCTAAAAACATTGCTCTAGTTCTTTTGCCTTGTACATTTTCTTCATTCCCCAAAAAAATAAAACGCTTTTCCCCCAAACACACCCAGAAAACAATCTTTGCCAACAATGCAAGAAACATTTCCACATTGCTAAATTGGCTGCAAATTAAATACATGCTAAATATGTAATATCCTCTCTTCCTTGCCATATGGTTTTTGTGATTTGCTTGTAGTCTACAACCAACCATCTAAAAAAAATGAGTATTCATTTACAGCCTTTGCTTTTAAGGATTTTAAGTGTGCTTCACAGTCACTTATTCTTTTCACTGCCTCTTCCTTTGCTCACTCTCTTCTACTGAGGCCCAACATCACAGCCCAAATCTGATTTTTAATTCCCATGTACTATTTTTAATTTCCACTACAACACACCAACATACAGGGACTGAGTAACTGCAGAGAGATTTTTAAGACCCCTTTCTGAGCTCAACTATAGGTGAACTATTAGTATCAAGGCAGCAGTGCAATACATAGCAGAAAACTTCCACTGTTTTATCCCTTTCCACATTCTCTGGATTGCACCTTAAAACTGCAGCTTTGAATACTCAAGGTGCACTCACTGTTGCCCAGAGAGGCACAAGAGTTTCTTTAGATTGATGGAACACATGCTGTTATTCCTAACAGATTAATAGTGGAAAAGCTACAAACTGCCTAACTAGTGATATTTATTTCATCTCGGCCCCCATAGTATCTCTGCTTCTTGATGCACATGTTTCTACAGTGTGTCAAACAGTGTCATAGTTGGCAGCTTCTAAAGTCACAGCTTGAGTCATGTCTGCTATTTATTCCATTCTACTGTGGTTCTCTGGAACAAATATTAAATATTAAGCCCATTATCCCAGCAATAACTAAGCATAAAATACAAAGTAAACCTTAAAGACAGCATGCTATCAGACTAACATATTCAAGAGAAAATTTCCTTTCCTATCTGGAACATACTATAAACACACCGGTGCTACCAAAAGTATTAAGTGCTTTCTGGCTAATTTATTCTAAAACCGTATGCAACATATTTCATATCAGTCTGCTTATTCATCTGAAACTTGAAAATAAAGAAATCTGATATCTCTTAGTTTTACTAGAAGCATTCTGTCTTAGAGGAATTTCATTTGCAAGAGCTGTTCTGAAATAAAGAGGACAGAAATTAAGCTCCTAAGGAAAGAAGAGCAAGGAAAATAATTAGTGCTATTTGAGAGTCTACAAGCTCATTTCCTAACAATTTTAGTCCCATTTTTGAGATTTTTTAAGGCAATTTTTTTTCATTTCTCCTGGAATTTGGACAAGATTCTTTATCAATTTCACCAACAGCACAATGTTTCAGATTTTTCAGAAGACAAGGGTATATCCACCCTTTCCCTTCACATGTACCCCTGTGATATTACTGGTTTCACAATAAAGTAACATTAATTGAAGCACAGTCTATTTATGACAGAATCAAGGCCTTAGAGTAAACAACAGTGAGAGTTGAAGTTTTAAAAGGCATAGCTTATGCAGTACTTGCATGTCTCCTATATTAAGTCAAAGTCATTAAGACCTAGAAAAACAATAAAACAAGTATTTCATCTTGCATTGAACAGAAGAAAAAAACAAAACTAATTTATTGTCTGCTTCTCGATCCTTCAGGCTGTGTTATTCTCTGTGGAATCTGAGAAAGTTCTCCTCCATGTTAATGATCTCAACTTGCAAGAAACCCAAATTTTGCATAAACTTCAAACTAAAATCAAAGCCAGTTTTTTCCCTTTCAGATAGAATACATTCTAGTTAAATTACACAGTGTAAGAGACAAGAGAAGACATTTCACTTCTATTGCAGTCACAATCCCTCAAAAAACTGCCTTTTGCAATTCCATAAGGGCTACTTCGTTGTCTACAAATGAATATTAGACACCTGGTTTTGTCATACTGGAGAAGCTCAAGCCTACTGTCATATACATACTTTTCTGAAAAACAACCTCACAAGAAAATGAGATGGTGCTCATCTCTCCTCAAATTTCAGTCATAATAGGACAGCTTCAAGTATTCCCTTACTGGTTTTTGGGTGTCAGGATTTTAGATTTTGTTGCTTTGGAGGAAGGGGAATGCAGCCCTACTGAGCAATGCCCTCAAATCTACCTCCCAGTTCAGCTTCTCAGCCTATTAGCCCAGCAGTGGGGAGTGGCTCTGAAGAGCTCCCTCCCAAGGGGCTCCATCTGGCCAGCTCACAGCCCAAAGTTCCAAGGAGTAAAAAGCCAAGGTCCTGGTTGAGCTTTGACATGAGCCAATGAGGCAGGCTGCTTGTGATCTGGGGGGGGGGACGGACAGACACAGGAACAAGGAAAATTCTTGCTCTGGGTCAGCTTTAGAATGGGAATTTCAAACATGCCTACAGACACTCAACATGCACAATTTTTAACTATACTATGCTCTATTATTGCAATGCATCTTGAAACTCTGCATAGCTGTAGTACCTTTATATAGCTCACTGAAAACAGAATTACCCACCTACTTTGAAAGTAGACTTTGTTCCTCTCACTCTTCATGAAGTTTGGTTACAAATCAAATGATAAAACTCATATTTCTCATACACAGAACTAAAATAAGCACAATCATGACATTAGGAAAACTTCAGAAGTTGGATTTTTTTAATTACTAAGGACTACTGCAAATGACATCCAAATGTAGTAATGAAAAGCTATATTGCTATTAGAAAATTGCACTCTATGTGACACATTCATTCATGGTATACTAAAATTGCATGCAACTGGAGACACAAGAAAGATGTTAATTTTACTAACCTTTGATGAAATTACTAACAGGACCGAGGTATTTTAGCAACTCCCCTAGAATTGCAAATGAGGAAAATTACAACTGCAGTCAGCCAATTCACCTGTCTCTGCAAAGCAGCAAACTTCTTCCACTTAGTGTTATGAACAACCTAACAGTATTGCTCCTTAAAGCTAAAAGGCCATAATAGCCCCATAAAAGCACCAAAGAAGCACTCCAAACCACAGCAGTTTAAGCACTTACCTCATTAATTTTGACTAAGATTTTTCATGTGTAACAAAGTGTCAACTTCATTATTTTAGAAAATAAATATTCCTGGGCTAAATTTGACAGGAATATTCACAGAATTGATTATCAGGGACCTAGGTACCTGTTTCAGTTTTTATCTGCATAGCTTTGCAGCTTCTCCACTTCACTAAACCCCAAACAACTGCATTTAACAAGTAGTTAACACAAGATCACTCAATACAGGCCAAACGAACATTTCTCAAACAATCCCCCTTGTTAAGTGGAGTTCACTTTGCATAAACTCATATTGCTCTAGTGTAATTAAATTTAGCTTGAGTCCCAGACTAAACTGATAGGACACTCAGGAACTGCTCTCTCACCGTCTCTTCTTGGTCGGTCTTGACCACTTATGGCTGTCACCCATCATCATAATAAAAAGTCATATAGAACGAAGCCTTACTGTTTGTAACAGTTTCTCTACTGAAAGTGGAGAGGAATGTTTAGGAAGGTTTTCTGCAGTAGCCCAGAGTACTGAACACAGGCCTGTACTCTCCACTCTATTACCAAAAAAACCCTAATCCCATCGCATGACCTGCAGCAATTCAGTTTAACAAATCAACAATTAGAAATATTTTGGCAAAGTAAGCTTAGGTATTGTTTGCCTCTCAGCACACTTGACAATCAGTTAATGACTTTATGTTAAAAGTCATTAAATCCAATCTGAAAAGCAGAATTTACAGCTCACTTAGCAAGTCAGGCCCATAAATGGATGCTGTCAATTACAGGGCATTTATATACACAATCATTAAGGCAGCATTGAATAAATTTGAAAGCTCAAAAATACTTTTGATAATAATTAAAACTTTTGTACACTGTTCTTCATACAAACAAAACTTAGGAATTCATTTCAGTCTCGAGCAGAGATCAGAGTCATTATCCAAGCCTGTTCTCACAGTGATTATGTGGGAAAGGGATTGGAGAGGTGGAAACAAGTTTTTTTTAAGTTGCGTTTAGTAGCAGAGGTTTTTTTGGAGCTCAAATAAACTCAAGTATATCAACTGGTGCTCGACACTTCTGAAAGATCAAGTGAAACAGAAAAACAGAGAACCCAGAAGGGACTTTCATTTGGAGATTCACTGTAATTATTTGATTTTGTTCATGAATCTAGCTTCTGGGTGGAATAAAAGAAGAGATTGGTTAAGAGACCAATGATTTTAACCTAATTTTTCCAGTTGTGGTGCTCTTTTTAATCATCAGGCAGAACCTCGGGGAAGTTGACAAATTCTCCAAGATTAAATTTAAGCCACTTTAAATGAGACCCTCCCCTTTCTCTTTTTAAAGGCATTTGTAACTAATGCTATCTTTCATCATGATAGTGCTAAGCAAACGGGGAAGGGACTTCACAAACCTCCTGTTTACTTACATTCTCATTCTCCTCTAATTCACTAGTTTGTAAACAATAGTTTTAAAGCTATACCTCAGAACAAACACACAATCTACTCACACAATGCAAGCTCCAACACTGCAGTAAAGCATAGGAAAGAAGAACGATGTTGCTGTATAGACTAAGGGAAGCCTTTCACTTTAACAAGAGGGGGTTTTGTTGGTTTGGGTTTTTTCCTCAGTTTGGAGAACAGAGCAAAGACTAATCAGTCTCTCACTAGAGAGTCCAGTCTCCACAGAAATAATGTCACAAATGAACGTACAGCTCTCCAGGCTAAGAAGAACACTTAAGACAAACCTGCTGTTATGTGCAGTCTCCTAATAAGCTGTTATTATAAACTTCTTGTTATATATGGAATCTGACTCACTTATAACCATGAACTGTGATAACATGAGCCCTACACAGGTTGCAGCATTCACTAGCACTATTTTCAGAAATAGCTTAATGGTAAATCCAGTAAGCAAAACTTTTTCTTAATGCTATCCACTTGTATGTAAAGGATTTGAAAAGAGCACAACACCCCCGTTGGTTTTTTTTTAGTCAAAAACTGTGACAGACAAAAATACATAGGACTAGGCTGCAGTATGAATTCCAGGTATTCAATTCAACAGCTCCCCAAGACTATCACAAGAGCTCTTCACTCACCCACTTTTTAGCCTTCTTTTATTTCCCCAGAAGGAAGACTAAAAGACTAGTGTCACACTTTTCCCCTCCACCCCCAACAAAAAATTTCAAATAGGAACTCAGCAGTAACACCAACTACTTGCATTTATCACAACACAAGTTTTCCCATGTGCTTATCTAGGTAGATGACATACTTAACAGATGATGCTTGTTTACATCTTACAATGCATGGATAGCCACAGCATTAATACTAATACCATGAAAAAAACACTAATCAATTTGCATGTACATGTCTAACGTAAACTGTGTATATTTCACATTCATGGCTCTGGAATACACAAAAGAGCACTAGCTGAAGTGAAATCTTGCA
>VYXD01004590.1:1129-12706 GCA_013397195.1 Hylia prasina
TCCCTCCCTCCCTTCCCGGCTGTGCCTTCAGTCGTTCCTTCAGGACGTTCACAGCTTTGGCTGCTGGAGGCTGGCAGGGAAAACCCAGTCCGGGGTTTGTCTCTTCCGAGCACAGCAGACGTGGAAAGCAAAGCACAGCCCAGCCTGTCTCAGAGCCCTGGGATGTGTGAGCCCCGGGGCACTCAGGTGAGCTCAGTGCTCACCTCGGTTTTCCCTGCCGTGGTGAAGAGCCAGCCCTGGGTTATCTCAGGGTGCTGAGGGCTCTGGGGCTGCTACAGCCCGGGTGTCCCAACCCTGCATCCCCTCCTGCCATCCCAGGGCAGCAGAGGGGCTGCTGTGGCCTTTCCTCACCCGTGAGACACACACACAGGGGCAGCAGTGTGTCCAGCACTGCCTCGGCTCCTGTGCAGCCTCCCCTGCTCACAGCCACAGCCCCTGCGCTCCTTCCTGCCAGGGAGGGGCTGGGAACAGTCCCATGGGCTCTGCTCAGCAGCACCTGAAGCAACAAAAAGTCCTTTTCCCTGCTGAGCGAGGCCTGGCAGAGCTGTGCAGGGCAGGGTCAGCCCTGGCAGGCAGGGCAGCACCACCCTCACAGCCCGGGGACAGCAGCGAGGGGCTGGCAGCCCACCAGAGCCGGGGGAAAATCACCTTTTCCTCCCCCAGAGGAACAGATCCCGTTTTCCTGCCGTGCCCAGGGAGGATGGGCAGATGGGCCATGCCAATCACTCCGTGCCACAGTTGCACCACACAAATGTGCTCGAAGGAAAACTCCTGCAGCACCAAGAACGGGCTGTTATAGGAGCCCAGGAACAACAGCTTGTGTGCTCACATGTCTATTCCAAGTGTCACATTTCTTCAGGAAACAGGAGGCCAATCCAATCCTTTGGACTTTGGGTCCCTCAGGGGAAGGCTGCTGACGTGCTTGTCAGGCTGACAGGGAGACACAGCCCTTGTCCCCTCAAACCAGGCTCCTGCCACCTCCACTCCACATCCCCAGGCCCTGGAAGTCTAAAGGGCTTTGCAAGAGATCCCTTTGCAGGCGATCAGACAGCACGAAATTCAGTGATTAAACAGAGCTGGCACATCCTGGGAAAGAGGTAAAAACCCAGAACCAGTCCCGAGTTTTGGGAGAGCCTGAGCCCAGTAACTCAGAAGAGCATTTGAGATCTTGTCCTTAAATACGAAAAAACTAAACCCACTGAAAACTGAGATTGCTGATCTTCCACAAAATTAGGGGTCTCAGCTAAAACTTCAGGTACAGACACATCCACAGTCCGTCACATCCTGCATAACACAACATTTCTGTTGCCTTCACTGCTGCTCAGCCTGGGGCGGGCAAGGCCAGCAGAGGGTTTGAGGGAGGGCAGGCAGGTCCTGTCCCTTCCCAGCTCTGTCACCCCGAGTGCAATGATCTGTTTGTGGAGCCCAGCACACACGTGGGAGGTTTAACTAAAAAAACCTAATATTAGGTATCATGTGTTGCAAAGTAAACTTTTCACAGGGAAGATGTTTCTATAGTAACTCGTGTTTTTCTGGCAACACATTTCACATCAGGGTTGCCATGGAAACAGAACTATAGAGATGTGTTCAGCAAATAAGTTGTCAATAGCTTTTCCCCCTGCTCTCTGCCCTTGCCAGCCTCAGGGTGAGCACAGCACCCTGTGGCTGCCCTGGGAGGCTCCAGCTTTTGTGGGAGCCTGGAATGCTCCCTGCCCAGCTGAGAGCATCATTTCCCCCGCACGGTTCCACGGCCACCCCCTTTCAGAGCAGGTGAAATGCTCAGTCCTGGGGCAGGTTAGAAATCCAGAGAGCTCAGTACTGCTGAAAGGAGAGTATCAGCGAAACACCTTCATGTGCGGAACAGAGAAATTTCCCTGCTGGAAACCCTGGGCACCAAAACCTCAGAGAGACCTCGGGGTGTTGCTGGGACGTGTCAGAGGGACGTCAGCTCGTGCCAGGAGAAGCCTGAATCCCCCTGGCTTTGAGCACATATTTAGGCTGAAGCACTCCCAAGGGTAACGTACAGACTCCCACTCACCTCCAAGGAGAGCCTGCAAAAAGATCACAGCTCTAATCTGGCATTTACATAGTAGCTGGGATTTTAATTACTATTTGTTCAGTACCTCACCATTCATTCAGCAGCAGCCATTTGTACACCTTCAGCACTGGCACTGCTCCTGACCTTTGCCGTCCCCTCTTTCCCACTTCTCTTCCCTGGTTTTCCCTCCCAGCTCCCTCCACACCCTAAACCCCAGCCAGCAGCAGATCCAGCACTCCTGACACCAGCAGCCCTTGCAGGCTGCTCTCTGCCTTGCCTTCTCCTGGGAAGAACCTTGGCTCCTGCAGGCAGCTTTGGGCATCTCATTGTTGGCTCCACCACGGGAATCCCAAAGCCCCCATCCAGGGATGCCACCTGAAGGGGAAGAAGCTGGAGCTGAGCCTTCCATCAGCTCAGGTTTCACAGTACACCCACAGTGTCTCTCTGCTCTGTCCTGCCCCAGGAGTTCAAAGCATTTCACAGGGGAGGCAAAGGACACTTGGCTCAAGTGCCATTCTGTCCAGGTTCTGAGTCAAAACCAGCTTCCAAAAAACACAAACCCCCCTGATGCTGAGGCCTGAAGAGAGTGGCAGAAATCCCCCTGTAACTCCTGCCAGTGTCCACGGGCCATGTCCAGGCTCAGGGGCAGTGCTCAGGCACTGCACAATTCCTGTTCCCACCAGGGCTCCCGGTGCTGCTGCACGCTCCCAGCCTGTTCCCTGTGCTCAGGGGGGTGAGAGGCAGGGCTTGGGGGGGTTAACTGCCCTTAATCCAGGGAAAAACAGGGATAAAACTGGGGTTTTAGTGTCAGTGCCTCGTAGAGCTCCAGAGCAGATGGACCTGGTGTCCCGAATGGAAGGGTCATTTCTGCTCCATTCTTCAGAGAGATCCACAGGAAAATATCACCCTGAGGTGATAAAATCTGGGTTTTCAGGCTCGCCCTCCAACCGGCAGCGCCGGTTGGAGTATTTTAAATTATTTCATATTTCTGTAACTATGCAGTGGGATAACGCTGAATGTGACACCCTCCCCATTTCACACTCTGCCCCCTCCTACCTGCTACCAACAGAAGGAGCAGCAGCACAGCTCCTGGTGCTTCATTCTGAGGTGTTACAACGAGAAAGTCCAGATTCAAATGTCTTTAAGGAATAATTTCCAGGAGCGGAGTGATAGCGTCCTTGTTCCCACTAAAGACTCCACAGAATAACCTCAAACAAATAAATATAATTTACCTGGGATAGCCCATCACTGGAATTTTGAAGGAGCCACGTACCAGGCACGATGGTAAGGAAATATCTGAGCTTTGAAAAATTGCAAAATAGCATTAAATGGGCCTGGGCAACAATTGGAGAGTGACCTTAAAACTCCTCTGCTGACAGATTGTGAGTTACAGTGAATTTTACTAATTAATTTATACAGGTCCTGCTCACCCTGGCCTCTGTTTGCTTGCAGAGCCTTAGGCTGGAATCTGCTCAAGCCAGGAGTTGCTTGCACATGCCCAGGAAATGCTAAATATAAACTGGACAATATGCAGACAAATCATTTTAATGAACTTTTTTAAGTCAAGGTCCAAATCTTCCTTTGCACCTAAAAAGCACCAAGGGGAGAGTGAACACCTGTCCCAGAGACCTGGGGCCCTTCTGCAGCTCAAAGAGCAACTCAAAAGGGAAGTGTCACCAATCCAAACCGTCCTAAATCTACAGCACTTAAGAACCAATTAATATCCTCTCTAATAAAGACAAAAGATAACTCTCACTGGAATTAATTACCTCTTACATCATCATATTGCCCCATAGTTCTAAATCTCTCCTATTATCACTGTTTTAAAAGCAGATTTTCATGGGCACTGCCTCTTGATGAAGATCATTTCCTACTTGTCCTTCAAACACTTCAGATTATTTAATGAGTAAAGGAACAACCTGTAAATCAGGAATTGCAATGGGGTCGTTTCACTGTAGTATTTTCCTTGAGTGGACAAACTTTGGCTCAAAAGAGCCAAGGAGAAATTAAGTCCAAGACCAAGAAGGGTCCACACTAACAGACTTCTCACATTCCAATGTCATCCAACATTTCCTGCCAAGCTCAGTTATTTCATTCACTGCTAAACTGAACCTACAAAAAATCCACAAAAATACAAACTCACTGGGGTTACAGCTAGAGCCTGCCTGCATCCTCCTTTCCAGCTGTGTCTCAAAAGGAGCAGTACCTGAGCACGCTGCCTGAGGGCAAGGACCGCTCCCCAAACTGAGAGCAGAGCGGCAGAATCGCTGTGAAATGCACATTTGCATCTGAACCGCACCGTGCAGGAGCACGGGCTTTCCCAAGGGTTATTTTCCTGCCTTGCAGGCTCTTGCTAATCAATAACATCAGTGAAGGTGAGCCCCCAAGATTTGGGTGAACGTTTGAGTGTGCAAAATATTGAGTGTGCAAAATATTGAGAGTGGAAAGTACTGAGAGTGCAAAGTACAGAGAGTGCAAAGTACTGAGAGTGCAAAATATTGAGTGTGCAAAGTACTGAGAGTGCAAAGTACTGAGAGTGCAAAGTACTGAGAGTGCAAAATATTGAGCGTGCAAAGGACTGAGAGTGCAAAGTCCTGAGCGTGCAAAGTACTGAGAGTGCAAAATATTGAGTGTGCAAAGTACTGAGAGTGCAAAGTCCTGAGAGTGCAAAGTACTGAGAGTGCAAAATATTGAGTGTGCAAAGTACTGAGAGTGCAAAGTACAGACAGTGCAAAGTACAGAGAGTGCAAAGTACTGAGAGTGCAAAATATTGAGTGTGCAAAGTACTGAGTGTGCAAAGTCCTGAGAGTGCAAAGTCCTGAGCGTGCTGGAGCATCTCCCGGCAGAGATCTCTCGGCTGTTGAAGTTTAACCACCAAGGACCGGAGCTCAACTCCCGAACCAAAATGATCCCAAGGGCTGCACAGTCACGTGTGCCTTTAGATTTACCTCAGCAATTCAGCCCTCGGGGTTTAAAATGACAGTTTTATTCAGCTACAGGGGTTTAAAATCCACGTTCAGTCCCTTGAACATTCCCCAATCCACCAGCGTTCCACCCAGAGATGTCAGCTGCTCTCTCCTGCGGCTGCCGCAGGTGAAGGCATCAGACAGGTCCTGCCTGTGTCCGTGTTTCCTTTGAGGACAGGCTGATCCTAACCCTTAGGTCTCTTTACTCCAAACAAGTAAAATTCCAAATACTCAAGAATTCCTCATAACCTCCGTCCCAAGCAGGTTCCACGCTGACCAGCCGCTCCCGGGGCGCTGGCAGCAGCGATCCCCCGGCGCTGCCATCCCAGGGCTGGCCGTGGCTGGAAGGACGCTGCCCTGCGCTCACAGCCCTCTTCTCCCGCTGCAGCGCGAAGCACCAGGCTCTCCTCGCTCGCACAGACACCCCAAACTCGCCCTGTTTGCGCCCAGAAAATGCCCAGCCCCAGCCCAAGCCGGTTATCAGCTGTCAGCCGTTCCCACCCGCCAGGTCCCTGGGATCACCTCGGCACGGAGTCACCCCAGGCTGGTGGAGGGTTTGAGTCGTGCTCCAGAAGTTGGCAGTGCCTGATTAGCTCTGCTCATTAAATCGGGGAAATGAGACGGGGTCATTCCAAGCTCTCCTTAACCAGGCAACAATCAGGGCTTTACAGAGCTCGTTTAAAAGCGCAGGAGGTGCCCCTGGGGAAGGAGTGGAGTTTGGGACTGGGTAGGATCGTTCCCCTAGGCAAAGACCAGCGGTAATGAACACAGAAAAAAGAGAAAAATCCACCCTCTCAAAGGCACAGAAACGCTTCAGCAGGGGCCCCTTCGCTGCACCTCGCTGCAGCTGCTGCTCACCAGTGGCCAGAAGCAATTCCTGAGACAAAATTAGCTTTTCCAAATGGCAAAACCAGAAGGTGGCAAGCTGTGACCTATTCCCAGGCTCATACACTAACAAAACCTCCTGTAAGCATTTTTAAAAAAATTATTATTAGGAAAACTTCAAGCACACAGGCTGGAAAATAGTTACATTCTTCATGCAGATGGAAACTACTACCCTGAACTCCAATCACACAAACAAATAGAATAATAAAGCAGGTGACTTTTCCTATTAGCAATCTCCACTGGTTATGTTTGCAACTCTTGAGAAGCAAACTAGTAAAAAAAAAATGTCAAGCCTGTTTTGTTAAGATGGTGAATAAATTGGACGCTTGTTAAGCCCTGATTGCTTCTTAAATATTTGGCTAGACGTGAATTTCTTGAGAGAAGGAGGTTTCAAGCCTTTTCAGCCTGGTCCTGTGAGACCTGAATACAAAGCCCGTCTTGTAAAATATCCTCCTGCTCGTGTGAAGCCTCACAGAACCAGCCCCACTGCTGAAACTGGACTGAACTCACTGTGCCACCGGGCTCAGATTCCAAATACGAAATGCTCGTTCAGGGTTGGGCTTCTCACATTGCTCTGGACACTTCCTCCCCACACACTTTTATTTTTTCAGTTCCAGTAAATTCCACGGCCTTGTTCCCTGCACCTGGATGATCCCAGGGATCAGAGGCCTTGGACGTCCAGGTGGATTCACCCTCCCAGCCTGTGTGAGCTCCTGCACAGGTTTTGTTCCAGGAAAATGGATTATCCCAAGCTAAAAAAAAACCTTTTTCCATGGTCGTTTTGCCCCAGCAGGCACAGGACCTCTGGAAACCCCTTGGGGTGGTTGATGTTCAGGACGTGAACAGAGAGGGGAAAACAAACCACCAGTGAAAGACAATTTTACTCTCCTGCAGAGAGAAAACCAGACAGACAAACTCCACCAGGCCACTCTCCATCCCACTGTGCAAGGAGCTGCTCTGGCACCAGGAATGTCCCTACCAACCTCCCATTCCACCCCTGGGAGTGTCTGCAGCAGAGGGATGAGAGCTTCTGCAGGTCAGAGAGGCTCCAAAGGGTCTCAGACCCCTAAACCTAGCCAGAGCTATAAATAAACCTCAAATCACCAAAACTGCCCTGTCAGTGTAATTCCAAATCAGCTTGGACAGAAAAGATCAGCCTCTCTGGGGGTGCATGCTTGGTTCTAATAGCATTGACTGCCCGGTAACAAGATGAAGAGCTCTTACAAAAGGAGACAAGCAGCAAGAAATTGTGTTATGCACTAATACCCCCCTTACTGACAGCACTTATCTGCAGGGCTGAGGTCTGCACGGAGAAAGGGAGTTAAAAGCTCTGTTATCATCAGCAGCGGCTCTGCCTTCTGCACCAGAGGGGTTCGTGGGGGGTTTCTGCCTCCAAGAACAGCATTAACTGCCCTGCAGCCAGCTCCCTGCTGTGCCTGGTGTTTGCACAGGGACAAACACGGGGCTCTGCAAGGAAACCTCCCCGTGCAGCTTTTCTGCAGTGCAGCCTTGCAGCCACACACACCCCAACCCTCCCCTGCAGCCCCTGCACCAGCGCAGCCCCTCCTTTCTGCCAGCAGCGACCCTGCCAGGCTGTCCCTGTCCTGGGGCACCGGGGCTGTGCAAAAGGAGCCTCTGGCAGCTCAGACTGGAATGTTGAGCTCCCCTACCTGCCCCGGAGTGTCCTCACTGCATCTCCCGGGCTCAGCAGCAGTTGGTGATTCTGTCCCTTCTTACGCGAGGAACTGAAAATTGATGGCTGAAGGTGTTCCACTCCAGAGTTCCAGGCTTGGCCTGAATTTTAAGTGTTCCTGGAGTTTAAAGAAATATAAAATAAAAAAAAATTAAAAAAAAAAAACATGGAAGTGAGACCAACACATGACACAGAGTGCGGGTTTTTTTCTGGGAAAGAAGAGCAGCAGGGAAGCAGGGAGAGCACATGTCCCCACACACAAGATATTGCTTTCAGCTGTTCAGTAACGAGGGTTAAACACCCGGCACGGGTACAGGTGTCCAAAAAATGCAGAAGTCAAATGGCGATTCTGAAAGGGAAATCAACGTATTCTCCTGAAAAACAAAACAACTTTAAGCCCTTTTTCAAAGGGGATATCTGTAACTGCCCCCCAAAAGGACCTGAGGGCTGTTGGGCCAGCACGTGGCACAGCCCTGCTGCTGGGGGTTCGTGGAGCAATATCCTGCTCTCTTCCAGGATTTCTTTTGGAAGGTTGTCTTAAAGGTCTAAAGAAAAATCTAAGAGGCTGCTATGACAAGAGTACCTTTTCAAATTCCTGCTTAAATCAGTGAATATGCTTTGGATTTGGATTTGGATTCGGATTCGGATTTGGATTTGGATTTGGATTTGGATTTGGATTTGGATTTGGATTTGGATTCAGATTCGGATTTGGATTCGGATTCAGATTCGGATTTGGATTCGGATTCAGATTTGAATTTGGATTTGGATTCGGATTCGGATTTGGATTCGGATTCGGATTCGGATTCAGATTCAGATTTGGGTTTGGGTTTGGATTGCCCTGGGCACTCTCACAGACACGGTGCCACGTCCCTGCCATGGGGACACAGAGCTGCAGGGACACGCCTGGCAGCCCATCAAAGCAGCAACAGAACATTTTTTGGTCCTTTTTCTCCCACAAATCCCCATCTGAGGAGCAGTTAAACTGTGACTCCCACCACTGACCAGTCTAACTCCCTTAAACAAGAAGATATGTAGTAAACAAGGGAGAGAGAAGAAAGAAACCAGTGAAGTTTTACGGTTCAGAGAGCATAATTAAAATAAAGCAACCCCTTTTGGAGAACCACTAGATACACATGCAGCCCTTTTGTATAAGCTGTTGTTTGACAGCAGTCTTAAGCTAAGTAAGATCACTGAAAGCAACACTAAAATTAAAGAGCAAATATATGGGACTGAAGTAGATTTCATGACAGCACCAGGGAAGAAAAGCTAAAGATGTTGGTCAGGATGACAGGGTTTTGTTTAAGAACACATGTACTGCTTTGTAGCTGGGAGAAGAAAAATTGATTTTCCAGACACTGCAATAAAACATGCCAAGAAGCCAGAGCAAACCAAACAAACACCAGCTGCAACTGGATAATAAAACATCCCAAATTTTCCATGGATGCCCATGTACGGCAGGAAGAAATCACCCTGCACTTCACTTTGCTCCCTCTGTCACAGGTCGAAGGACAAGGAACAGGAATAGAAAGCAGAATTAAGTATCAGGACCCCTGGGCACAGAGAATTATCACCAGGGAGGAGCTGAAGGGCAGCTGGGAGCAGCAGCCCGTGCCTTGCTCCGTCCTGGGGCAGTGACCCCCGGGAGCCCAGCAGGGATGGGAGGGACTGTGAAAAAGAGGGGAAGGAAAACTCCTTCTGACCTTCTGGCCACCGAGGCTGACTCGTGAGTGGGGACAGAAAATATGCTTCAAGGCCTTCAGGTCACAAATATAAAAGGGAATGATGAGAAAATACAATTAACTGCTTTTGTTTAATAAGATTGAATAATTGCCTTATCCTTTCTTTGCTGTTTTTCATACAGTTTAAAAGCTGCAAAGAGACTAAGGCTGAAAAGAACTGGGAAAACTGCAGCTCACCTCAGTGTGGCTCAAACCTTGTGGTATTTCCCAGCCTGGGGGTTACTTTTGTCTGGATTTTCCAGCCCTGGCATGACATCATGCCTTGAAGAGGTAAAAGACCTGGGAATGAAGAACGTCCTGTGTATTTTCATGAGCCCACAGCCACCAATACTCCCAGTGTAAACCAGCGTGGGGTGAAGATTTCCAACACATCTAGTTAATGCAGGAGTATAAATTCCAGTTCAGGGGTGACTCTGTTACACACAGTCAGAATTGTGGAGGGGTTAGACCCTGGAAGATGCGGACAGACACGTGCTGGAATGTTCTAAGGGATCTACAATTCCATCAGGCACAAAATTACATCAAGTAATTACCCTAATGGTGAGAGGAGAGCTGACTGGAGCTGCTGTTGTCCTTTCTAGTCTCCAGATCTGGCTTTCAGAGTGGCTGATGAAGTATCCTTAATTTTGATGCTGGCCAAAAAAAAATGTGGCACATCATTTAACACTGATTTCATCATCTTTATTAAAGCACACACACATTTCAGGGAAAGCTGGGAAAGCCAAAGCAACGTGGGAAAAGGCTGGATGAAGATCTCCAGGCCTCAGCAGGGATGGGAGGAAGGCTCAGTGGGAGCTGCACAGGCTGCAGGGAGGTGCAGCAGGAATTTGCACACGGACATGGATAACCATGGCTTGGGCTGCACTCTCCAAGTGCCCCCCAGATTGTCCCCCAGGGGAATGGCACTCACAGACCACGGCTCCTGAGCTCAGCCTACATCAATAATTCAGCTGACATGACAAGATGGTATTAGCCCAATTAATAATTCACAGGTGCCTGTAAAAATATTCAGAACAGTTCCATCAGCACCTCTGCCATGCAAAGCCCTGCCATGGGTGACATTCCCAGCATGGAAGTGCCCCCCTGCCCCCAGGATCACAGAATTAAAACGTGGAGCATGTTCTGTTCCCTGGGGGACGCCTTTCAATATCCCAGTTTTCTATTTGTTATTAATCCTCTCCAGCCCATTTCTGGAGCTCAGGGCTCCCCAGTTCCACAGAGCCTCAGTGGCTGCTGAGAGCAGCGAGCAGCTCAGTGCAGGACAGCCCTGGGCACATCCACTCTCCTCACACAGAGCACCTGGGCTCCTTCTTTTGCGTACAGGGGATGCCAAGCAAAAAGCAAAGAGAGAGGAGGAGAATCTGGCTCCTGACACAGGCACCTGTCCAGCACGAACCCCCGCAGGTGGGGCATTCCCTGGCACTCCACGGAGTGTGCCTGGACCAGGGCCACAGACACCTGCCCTCCATTCCCACCTCAGGTGAAAGGTGGATGCAGCACACCGAGGCACTGCTGGCTGCCTCATTTAGCAGCAATGTCCAACAGGAGTTGTTCAGGGAAGTGTCTCACCGAGAGCACCAGCGTGTGATGACTAAAAGGAGACTAAGTCATTTTTGCCACGTCCTACCAGGATAACAAATGCACTGTCTATTGGCTGAGTCCCACAGAACCACACAGCAGATGCTCCAGAACATGAGCCTGACCTGCTCTGGGTACACAGATATGGGAAATACTCCACAAAAAGCCATTTAATTTATTTATTTACATGTTTTTTCACCGGTGCATGGTCAGAACACAACACCCATACCCTGGGCATCACTTTTACTCCTGGTGCAGGTGAGTGAAGTCCAGGTGCCTGTCACAGATCCTTCCCCCTAAAGGCACTTTGTCCCTGTGATTGAGGACTTGGATCTTGCCCAGATCCCAGCAGCAGCTCCGTGGGATGGTTTGACCTCCGGGGGTTCAGTGTGTGCCCTGCCCAGCTCTGGGAACCCCAGAGCCAGAAACGCTGCTGGGCTTGGGCTTGGGCTTCCCACCTGGATTTAGGGTGGCTGCAGCCCCAGCTAAAAATCCTGGCAGAATGGGATGGATCCCGGGGGTGGATCCTCAAGGATGGATCCCCAGGGATGGATCCCAGTGGTGGATCCCCAGGGGTGGATCCCAGGGGTGGATCCCAGGGGTGGATCCCAGGGATGGATCCCAGGGGTAGATCCTCAAGGATGGATCCCCAGGGGTGGATCCCCAGGGATGGATCCC
>VYXD01004590.1:12759-24516 GCA_013397195.1 Hylia prasina
CAGGGCTGGGTCCCAAGGGGTGGATCCCAGGGATGGATTCCCAGGACTGAATCCCAGGGCTGGATTCCCAGGGGTACAGGACACTGCCAGTCCCGTGGTGCCTGTCACCTGTCGGGGTCAGGGAGAGCCCAGCAGAGCAGCTGGGCCAGGGCTGGTTTTGGGACCCCCCAGGTGAGCTGAAGGAACATTTCCCAGGTGTGTGTAACCTCAGGTGTGCTTTACACGCCCTGCACACCCACACAGACGTGCAGGGCAAGGCAGGTTTGTTGTTCTACACCTACTGATGCTGACAGGATATAAATAGGATAAAACAGAATTGGCTGAAAGGTTTCTGGAAACCCACTTAAAAACCTGAACCACGTTTGTTTTATTTTCAGTTCACACCCCTAAATAAGCAAAGATTCACGGAATGTGCAGCGGTGCCTCCATCAGCCTTCTTCATTTGCATCTTTTCCTTTCAACTTCTGAGGTGCCTTTTTATCCACAGGAAAAAAAAAAATCAATGTTACTTTCATTCTCCTTAAGCCCAGTTTTGTACTTTTCCGTGACAAATTATTCTTTTAATTTGGAGTCTGGGAAAGGGACTGCAAAGCTTTTTTCTAAAGGCTGAAACCTCATTGTGGAAGTCAAATGAAATCATCTAGTTCCGCAAATCTGGGGTTTTTTGTCAGGCTAAACCTCAAAAGAAATGGTGGTGGAGCTGTTGTGCAGAGCCAGTGCAGCAGGCAGGGATGGTAACGAGCCTGCCAGAGTCAGAAGCAAGCAGAGATCATTTAGCACACATCTCTCTTTATTCTTGCTGTTTGAAATGGCCTGGTCTCTATAGCAGCACCACTGTGGATAAATATTGCCTTTGTTTCCTTTCCTTCCGGAGGTAAATTTACTTTTCCCTCTTCAGATAGCAACTCTCATCTTAGACTCTGCCTCCCCCGTGGGCCAAATTCAACCTGCAGTGAACATCTCACAGGAAGTTTAGACAGGAAAATATCGGATTAAGAAAAATCAAAGCGAACCTAAATCTGTTATTTTTATTGTTGCCTTTAACCAGAATGTGTTACAGGCCCAAGAAAATCAAGGTCTGTGGCCCAGTAAGAGCAGACTCAGCCCCAGCTGTTCCGAACTTGGGCAGAATGTGGTCCAGCACTGCTCCCTCCAGGAGTGTTTGTACCTCCCCTGCCGTAGCCCTGGGCAGGGATTGGGCTCTGCGACACTCCACAGCACAGCTGGAGCTCCTCCTGCCCCCAGGAATGACATTTCCAGAGCAGCTCAGGCTGATGGCTGGGCCTGGCCAGCCCGGAACCCCCCCAGGTTCCCCAGAGGAGCAAAGATCCAAGGAATCCTGCCCCAGGAGAACAGCTCTGCCCTCGGGAAGCACCTGGTGGAACCGTGCTCTGCCCACCCTGTCCTGGGACAGCAGGACCAGGGACACCCCCGGAGCTGCTTGGCCCTGGATTCTCTCAGCTCCAGACTCCAGGTGGAGTTTTCTGTCTCCTCCCCACTCCATGGATCATCCCCCTGGCATCCTGCCGCCTTTGTCATCGCTGGTTACAATTTCAGCTCGATGAAAAACTTGTTCTGAGTCATGGCAGGGAGGAACTGGATCGTTCATTCCATTTATCCCTGCCGACCTTCAGGCTCAGGGTGCAGGGAGAAAGGGCTTAGAGAGGGACAAACAAGTATCCCCTGCTGGAAACTTCAGATGTGCCAGGGTGTCTTCATTTTATTATGTAAAAAATGTAAGCAGTAAGAAGTTCCAGCTTTCAGGAGGAGTGCAGGTAACTCTGGATGGATGTGATGGGTCTGAGCTTCATTTACTGCAGGAGATTTTCAGGAGGGATTAGGAATTGGTTAAAAATGCAATAAACTGTGCTCAGGGCAGCACATTGGCAAGCTGGGCTAGAGGAGGGCAGTAAGAAATCTGCCACAGGAGCACTCACAGGGAGTCCAACACACCTTCCTCTGGAATATCAGCAGGAGCTGGGACCATCCAGGCAGCACGGGGAAAATTGGGAAGCTTTTCCTGCCCCGCATAGCAAGGATTAGCACCCGTGGTGGGATGCTGCAGGCGTTCAGCATCACCGGGGGGCTCCTCGCCAAGCCTGGGAGCGGCAGGGAGGTGGGAAGGGGCTGTGGGATGGGCAGGTGGGAACGGGACATGGACAGGGAGGGAATCCTGCTCTTGGGGCTGCAAATCCCCGCGCAGACAAAACCATCGCGTTAGGGAATAACTGCGGCTCACAGCAGGACACGGAAGCATTTTCCAGGAATTAGAGAACTTATCCATTGACTCAGAACCAAGTCATACTCTGAGCGCAGCAAATAATTACTGCTGCCCACAATGCAGCGTCAGGGAAGTTTTTAACAAGTCATTATGTGGCGGCTTTCAGAGGGAGCTAATTGGATGTCTCCAGGTCAGCGCCGAAGCACTCCTACTTCCAGCTAGAGAGGAGAAGAACAGCTGTAATTTCTGTAATTAAAACGGAATCGGTGTGTGCTCAGCCCCCCGGCAGAGCCCAGCCCGGAGCCAAGGGCAGGGGGTGAGCGGCTCCTTCGGCTCAGCCTGCCTCAGCCCTGCGAGCACCACGGCTGTGCCCCTGTCCCTGTCCTTAGCCATGTCCCTGTCCCTGCCCTTTTCCATGTCCGTGTCCCTCTCCTTATCCATGTCCGTGTCCCTCTCCTTATCCCTGTCCCTGCCTGTGTCCCTGTCCCTGTCCTTATTCCTGTCCCTGTCCCTGTCCTTATCCATGTCCCCGTCCCTGTCCTTATCCATGTCCCTGTCCCTGCCCTTTTCCATGTCCCTGTCCCTGTCCTTATTCCTGTCCCTGTCCTTATTCCTGTCCCTGTCCCTGTCCTTATCCATGTCCCCGTCCCTGTCCTTATCCATGTCCCTGTCCCTGCCCTTTTCCATGTCCCTGTCCCTGTCCTTATTCCTGTCCCTGTCCTTATTCCTGTCCCTGTCCCTGTCCTTATCCATGTCCCCGTCCCTGTCCTTATCCATGTCCCTGTCCCTGCCCTTTTCCATGTCCCTGTCCCTGTCCTTATTCCTGTCCCTGTCCTTATTCCTGTCCCTGTCCCTGTCCTTATCCATGTCCCCGTCCCTGTCCTTATCCATGTCCCTGTCCCTGCCCTTTTCCATGTNCACGAGGGGAAGGGGGAAAGGGCAGGAGGGGAAGGGATCTGTGCTGGACAAAGCTGCCTGCTGCAACCCCCTGAAACACTGATTTATTAATTACAGATCCTTGTTAGCCAGAGCAGCCCCCAGTGAGGCTGGAGCTCAAGCAGCCCCGAGCTCAGGCAGAGCCCCAGTGCTGCCCTACAGTGCCTGGAAACACAAACAGGATTTACACCAGAGCCTGCAAGAGAACTGCACCTGACCATCAGCTCCGCTGTGCAGGGAGCCAGGGACAGCCTGGGACTTTGCTCCTTGTTTGCCTTGGCAGGTGAGTTTAACAAAATGCCAGAGATGAGAACTAACAAACCTAAGCTTGTCTTTGCTGGAGATAATCAGGTCCAGCCTCACCTCCACCAAAAGCAAGCAGCTCCAGACAGTGACTCCTCACACGCTGCTTGTCTTGCCAGAACTGTGTCAGCCCATGGAACTCTTACAGAAATGCCACTGCAGCCTGAGCTGATTTATTCCACTTCCTCTTGGTTCTGTCTGTCGTGGTGCAGAGGGAGGCTGGACAATGCTGACATGACTGCTCCAATTTTCTGAGGTACCAGGGGCTGTAAAACCTCAAACCACGAGGAATGAGCCTGAAAAACAAACACAGACAGACTTCAGTGCAAAACACCCCAAAGCATATCCATAAAAACAGCTGCCTGAATTAATTATTAAAGTAATTTTATACACTCTACACTACAAATTGCAAAACTACCTAAGAGACTCCCTGATATCCCACACTGCAATTATGTTCTGTTCTGCATCTCCTGCCATGAAACCCTCTCCAGGAGAGGACAGTTCAGTCCCTCTCTGAAAGGCAGGAGATGGAATCTCTCCCCCACACACCCTGCTGCTGCTCCAGTGCCCATTTTCCAATTAAACTGGTCCAGTTTATCTTCCTGTCTGGCAGAAAAAGAGTAGCAGCCAAGAACTCATTAATATCTTTTTATCGGAGCACTGCTAAGCTAAGATTTGATCAGCAAAGCAATCAGACCTTGTTAGAGCTATGACATGGCATTGCAGGCATTATTTAAAGACTGAAAATATGGAGGGTTTTCTTACATCTGTATGAAATCAAATCTTTGCCTTTTGTTGTCCTAGAGTGCCTGCAGATGCAGGGGAGCAGAGTGGCCTTAGAGTGCAGGAGGAACCATCCATTTGTGAGTTATTTCAGCAGGTTTGTCAGGACTGTGCTGGTTTCTCTACTTTGTGAGAGAAACAACAAATGCCAACGTCGTTCTTCAGTTCCCAACAGCCACGAGGTCCAAGAGAGAGCTCAGCTGTTCACTGCACCCCTCCTTTGCCACGCTGAACACAGAAGTGGCAAAAAGCACAGAGTGATTGGGGGAAACCATGCTGGAACCTTGCTCTTCTTTCTTGGTTTTGTGGCAGCTTCAGGAGCCTCAGCAGCATGGCCCATCCCTGCTGCACGAGGGCAATCGCAATGCACAGCGCTAATTAACCCCCAATTCGCTCACGATCTGAGCCAAAAGAGAGGCCAAACGAAACAGAACTCTGATCACCTGTGAGCCTCCCTCCTGGCCGAGGGAGCAGCAGAAGCTCTGGGTGCCACAAGGGGCTGAGGGCAGCAGGGGCAGGAGAGCCCAGGTGGGAGTGAGCCCTGCCCAGGCTGCAGCTCTCACTCACTCCAAGGCACTCCCGACAGGAATTCCAGTGGCCAAACAAGCAAAAATGCCCAAGTTCCAGAGGTTTGCACCTGCAGCCGGCTGCTAGGAGGGCTCAGTCAAACAGGAGGTGCCCAAAAATGTTGTTTATTTTTAGATAAATCCATCAAAAGTTCAGTAAATGTGAATGGCCAGTGAAGAACCTGCTCTTATCCTCATGGTTTATACAAGGATTCTTCTCAGAGCAATATTTCATAAACTCAGTAAGAAGGAAAAGAATCTTATGAAGCAGAAAGCTGCTCTACATTTTGTGGTAATTTTGCTGTAAGCAAGTCATACAGCTGAGCAGTAATTGGGGATAATAACTGCATTATGCAAGTCCTGCTTCTTGGATGTGTGGTTCCATTTCAGAATTGTAAGAATCACACAGAGGTTCAACTTTGAATTTATTTATATTGATTTTATCACTTACTAGGAAAGCTGAACCTCTCCATCAGATATCTTACCTGGCCTCCACTGCACTTTCTTTTATCAACTCAATAGTTTCAGCAGTTATTTAATCATAATGAGATGAAATTAATAGCAATTTCATCTGGATTTCGTCTGGATTTAGCAAAAAAGATGTTCAGGTTCACCACACAGCCATGTGGAAGATTTATTTATTATTTTAGATAGAAAATAGTATTTTGGAGCTCTGTACTATCCAAAAAAGATGAGTAACCCACTGGGAAGTTTGAGAAGCAGGAATAAAAGCATTTCCTTCAGAGCTACACACAGCTACAAATGAATGAGCTCCTTTATTATTTGCCAGGTTTATCTGAGATGAGCACATTACAAGTTTGTGTATGAGTTTCACAGGGCTGCACCTCTCACAAGGAAAGAACTGAAGAGATCAGAAGGAAACTCCAGCAAAGTCCCCTCAGCAAAGCCAAGGGGAACTGGAGCCCCTGGAACCCCTGGGAGCACCTGGGAGCACCTGAGAGCACCTGAGAGCACCTGGGAACCCCTGGGAGCACCTGGGAGCACCTGAAAGCACCTGGGAACCCCTGGGAGCACCTGAGAGCACCTGGGAACCCCTGGGAGCACCAGGAAACCCCCTGGGAACCCCCTTGGAGCACCTCAGAGCACCTGAGGACCCCCTGGGAGCCCCTGGGAACACCAGAGAACACCAGGGAACCCCCAGGGAACACCAGAGAACCCCCTGGGGGCTCCTGGGAGCACCAAAGAACCCCCTGGGAGCCCCCTGGGAATTCCTGGGAAACCCCTGGGAAGCCCAGGGAACACCTGGGAGCACCTGGAAACCCCCTGGAAGCCCCTGGGAGTTGCTGGGAAGTGCTGTGTGTGTGCTGTGCCCAGCCACGCCGGGGCACGGAGCCGGGAATTGCTGTGCCAGGGCCCCCAGAGCACCTGAGCACCTCAGAGCACCTGAGAACCCCCTGGGAGCCCCTGGGAACACCAGAGAACACCAGGGAACCCCCAGGGAACACCAGAGAACCCCCTGGGGGCTCCTGGNCCCTCCCTGGGACGTGGGGCTGTGGTTCCAGGGAGAGCCCAGCTGCACCCGGAGCCCCCCACACCTCCCAGCCAGCCCTCCCAGGGCCCCCACACCGGCTGTTCTCCCGGTGATTCCCTTTCCACAGGGGAGCTCTCCAGCACTGAACATGTGCAAGTTCTGCTGCTTTGCAGACACAACAAACCACAGAGGGAAATTCAGCCCGGGCTGGGCAGGAATTTCCCTGTGCCCAGAGGAGCTCAGGTCTCTCTGTCCCACCTCCCCATGTCCCACCCACTGCCTTATCTGCAGAAATAATGAGATATAAATAATTTCAATTTTCCTGCCTCCCCCCAGCTTTCAGTAACAGCAGTTACAGAGTCGTGCATGATGGCTTTTGCCTAATAAATTTTTTCCTTTATACTGCCACAAGCATTTTAAAAGCTGCAACACAAAATATAGTTTTGTATGAATCAAAAGTATTATGACTAGGATAATTATTTCCCATCCACTGAACGTATCACCAGTGTTAAAATTTGGCTGAGCTAGGGAAAGAGATGTAATGGAAGCTGATCTCCTCTTACCTGTATTTCTGAACAGAAATAAATGACTGAAAATTGTGTGCCAGGTGACGTTTGACAGTTTGAGTGATCTGTCACTGGGGAACCAGTAGATTGGTTTGGAATTAAGGTCCCTCTTGCCCCTGAAGTGTTTCAGAGCACAGGTTCTGTTCAGGTGCTAACCCGAGGCAGACGCAGTGATGAAGAATTTAGGAGCGTTGTCCATTCTGACTCATAAAGCTGGACAGTGCTGCTGCTGAAGCTCATGCTTGGGGAGGCATTTCTCCGTCCTTGCAAGGCTCTTTCAATTCAGTAATCTGAAAAAAAAAAAACCCTTGTTGTGCTTTTGGAAGCCTGCCAGAGCCATGATAAATATTCCTCTGGTCCTGATAGTTCCAATCCAGCAGTTCTCTGCAACTCCTTCCAGCCCAAGGACCTCCCTCTCCTGTAAACACTTCTGCTCTTGCTGATGCAGGATATAAATCAGCTATTTAAACACACACCAAGGTCTGCATTTCACCAAACATTTTGGAATATAAATACTTTTAAAGCCGGTTCCTGGTCATGGGGCACAGCTACATTCACATTCCTGGGCTGCAAAGGAGCCCAAGGGGACAAGAATCACCTGCAGACAGAAATTCTGCTGCTCATCCTTTGCTAGGGAGCCCCTCACACACTCAGGTTAGGCAGGAGCTGTGCTAAGCACACAAATATCTGCATGCAGACGTTCTCCTCACTCACACAGTCCCAGGATTTTCCAGGGCTGGGCTCAGCCTGGATTGGAGCAGAGATCCAAGCACTTGAGATCTCCCTGAGGAGGAAAAGCTGCACAGCAGAAACCAGCACACCCTCACCTCTCTGCCTTTTCAAATTAAAGAGTTTTCTGCTCAATTGTACACCCGACTTTTCTCTGTTTTCCAGCTCATTTCCTGCTGGTTTCCCCGTTCCTTTGCAGAGGGAGGGTTTGTGCTGATCCTGGAGCCACAGCCTCTCCTGCTCAGAGACTTTCCAGGCAGGGCAGCATCCAGAGCCCTTCCCCTGCACCTGCACAGGGAATCTGGGGCAGGCTGGCAGCACGAGGCACCAGAGCGAAGCCTCGAGGGTTTGTAAATGAATTTCAGTCGCACAGGGCACCTTGCAAACACCAGCACAGCGTCCCCAGGGCTGTGGGTGGAGGAGGGATGTGTTACTCCTCGCTCCCCCAGTGCCACCAACACGACACAGACGTGCAGGAGCTCCTCAGGAGCTCTCCTGGATGATTTGCAGCAAGGGCAAACAGAAGCAGAATGGGAGAAGAGCCCGTGCACAAACACAGAACTCCCAGCAAACCGGACAAGGAATGAGGCTCAAGGAAAGCTTTTCTGCAAGTGCAAACACCCGAGGAGTTGTTTAATGATTAAAGGTGAGAGTGAGGTTCCTAAATGTAATCCCCTGTCTGCTGCAGACCTCCTGGGATCTAATGCAGGTGATGGCAGGGGGGATCCTGCAGAGCAGAGGGGAACACCAGTGCCAGAGTTCTGTGCAATGCCCTTACAGTGACTGGAGCCCTGAGTCACCCACTGAGACACAGCCCATCCATGGTGGGCAGCCACATCTGCCCCAGAGCACCTCAGCTGGCAACAAAGGGCCCACGAGGGGGTTAAATCCATGAGGGGGGTAAATCCATGGTTACCTCAAGCAGGGCCAGTGAGGAAATCTTCAGCATTCCTTGGCAAAAGGCACCAGACACAAACACACCAAATAAACACAGCAAACACAGCAAACAAACACAGCAAACACACCAAACACACCAACCACACCAACCACACCAAACACACCAACCACACCAAACAAACACACCAACCACACCAAACACACCAAATAAACACAGCAAACACACCAAGCAAACACAGCAAACGCACCAAATAAACACACCAAACACACGAAACACACCAGGCATGACCATCCTGCTGCCCTCTATGAACACACATCCTCCAGCTTGGGGCCGTGTTCCTGCCCCCAGTGCCCAAAATGAATTCAGCTCCTCAGAATAGGGGAATTCAGCCTCCTGATTTGCTTGGGAGAGGTGAAAGGTGAAGCTGAAATTCCTTGTTTTGCTGGCAGCGCTGCTCCTGAGTGCAGAATGATGCTGGAATTATCTTTAAAAGCCAGGGAAACTGATAGAACAGGATTTCAATGTCAGCAATCAAAGGAACAGGAGGAAAAGAAGCCACAGGCTATAAAAGCAATGGAAGTGGGATTAAATTTTTTCTCTGCAGCACTGACAGTTCCTCAAGGAGCACGAAGTAGTGGATTGACTCTGGGAATCCTTGGCCAGTGCTCCATTCACAGCTGATCACTGCAGAAAAAACTGCTGGGGCACTCCTGGGCACCCTCAGGGGCAGGGACCACCTCTGGGTGCCCCAGGAATTCCATGCTCATGAGGGATGTGGGGGAGACAGGCCTGAAGAGGGAACACCCCCATTTGCCAGAGCAGATTCCACACTGGCCCCAGCAGTGATCTCACAGCCTCTCCTCACTCTGCTGTCCAAAATCCTGGACCTGCCAAGCCAGAGTCCAAAGGAGGGGGGAGTCCTACAGTGGGTACCCGGCCAGTTGCAGGAGATTCATATTAACATCCACTGACCACCATAAAAACCATTTTCAGTCATTATTGCTCAAAGCTGGGCTTGAAAACTGTTTGTTTGCACTGGAGAGTTCTACTCGTGTCTGCCTCCGGATGGAAATGGGATCCTGATCCCAGCAGCACAGCCAGGGATGATTTATCCCACAGCAGAAAAACCCTGCATTAATCACATGGGGTGGCAGTGAGGGGCCCATTTGTGCCTCCTCCCTTAGGGTGGCTGTGGCTCGATGGGCAGCCAGAACTCACAGAAACAGGGGCTGGCAAGTGGAGGTGGCTGGAAACGTCCCCAGCCCAGGCATGGCCACAGCCAGTCCTGAGAGCTCGTGATCTATCTTTCCTTTAAATCTCCACTGAACAGATTTACAACCTCTGAGATTCCAGCTACTCTCCAGCTACTCGCAGGGTAATAGTTCTGTCTGGTTTAATTGGTTTTTCCCCTGATATCTAAAGTATTCTCCCTAATTGCACTTCAGCAAATTGCTTTCTGTCCCATCATTTGTGGTCGCAGGACAAGTGTTTACTGTCATCTCTGCAAATGTGTTTATACGTGTGAGGACAGCTGCTGAGCCCTTACACTGTGTTTTCTTTTCCAGCTCAAATAGCGAATGCCAGCCCTGCACACAGCTCACATTTCCAAGCCTCTCGCGGTTGTGGCCGCTGCTCCCCTCCCCGCTTTGCCTGCATCTCCCTGTGAGGGTGAGCGGGATGCCCGAGACCGGGCAGGGCGCTCCAGCCGAGCCTGGCCAGCCCCAGGTGGAGCAGGAACGACGTCTCTGGTGTCTCCCGGCTGATGCTCCTGCTCTGAGCGCCGGGAGCAGCGCGGCTGCTCCGCAGCACCGCCCGAGCCAGGAGAGTCCCCGTCCCTGAGAGTCCCCTCTGCAGGGTTCGTGCCTCACAGCGCTCACCTGACGGGGGATATCCCCCCTCTGTGGCACACCACATCATTTTTCCCCTACAGTTTCAGTGTGTCGAGTTCAGGCTCTGCAGTGTCCCAGGGTCATTGGGAATCTCAGCCTTGCACTCCGTGCTGGAGTCACTGCGCAGGTTATAAAAATGCCCCCCGTTCTGTCAATAACCCAAGTTACTGCAGCAAACACCGACCAAAACTGACCCCAGGTTACTCCCAGGGAGACCCTAGCTCATGTGTCCCCCCTCTCTGACAGCACGGACTTTCGGAATGCAGCCTTTTGTTAGCAGGATTATTACAGAGCGTTGTACAAAAGCCAAAACTCTCGTGCCTGTCACTGCGGCCGGTAAAACCATCCCCTCCCTGCCACCGGCACAGGCTGAGAGCGTGCTCAGAAACCTTTCCAAAGTCAAACAAAAATCCTGTGCGGTATCAGGGGAAAGCAGCCGGAGCTGACAGCCCCAGTCGCTGACAGCCCCTCTACACAACTGCTGTTCGGCAGAGGAATATCAGCACGACAATTTCTGTGTGCCCACACAACCCTCAGCCACGGTCCGATTTAGTTCAGGGCGGGGGGAAAGAGGTGTTTTGCTAAAATTACCGTAGTATAGATCTTTCCTTTGTATTACCATAGCAACAGAGGACTTGGCTTGAAGTGGGACCCCGCAGCGCTCCGGGTGAAGGGCACAATGCCCGCGGGAACAGCCCGCCCTCGTCCCTGCCAGGTGACTGTCCCCGTCCCGCAGGAAATCCCCTCCAAGAGCAGCGCCTCGGCAGGGAAGGGAAATCAGCCCGGAGGTGATCTGTGCTCGCACCGGGGGCACAGCAGCGCACGGGATGGGAGCGTTCACTCCGGAGTCCGGGACAGAGCCTGAGCTGCTGGTGACCGCTTAACCCTGGCACCGAGATTCAGCTCGCTGCTTTCGGACGGAGATCACGTCCACACAGAGTAACTTCCACCCAGATGTCAAACAAATGCCATTAAAAAGTAGGGCTGGGCAATTTTCTCGCAGTCTGTGACAATGACCCGGGGCGCGCCGCGAGGGGCCCCGGGGGCGCAGCACGGGCTGGGCTCTCCCGGAGCCTCTGCGCGGAGCGGGGACGGAGCTGGGCTGGGATCTGTGCCTTCATGGGCACTGGAATCCCCATGAATCCACTTCTCGGACCAAAGAGCCCCGGTGGCGGGGCAGGGGCGCAGCAGCAGGAGCTCCCCGCGGCCCGGGATGCCACCTGTGCGCTGCGGGCAGGGCAGCGGGCGGCCCCGGGCCCGGCTCCGCTCCTCCTCGGCTGCGGGAGCTCCTCCTCCTCCCCCTGCCCCTGCTCCTGCTGCTGCTGCCGCCGCTCCTGCTGCTGCTGCTGCTCCTCGGTCCGGCTCGGCCGGTGC
>VYXD01004590.1:24723-42312 GCA_013397195.1 Hylia prasina
CCCTGCCCCGGCCCCGGCGCGGAGGAGGCTGACGGCGCTCCAGGCTCACCCGGCGGGCTCGCTCCGCGCTGCTCGGGCTTCCCCCGGCCGGCTCCGCCGCTGCCCGCGTCCTGGGGCTGCGCAGCGCAGGATGGAGGCTCGCCTGCCCCGTTTCTTCCGCCTCGCCTAATCTGAAGGTCCTTTACAGCTTTCATTTTTAAATGATTAAGGGATGTCTTTTGTGTTGGCGCGTTTACTGACTTCTGCTCGTTGGTGACTGACAGGCACATCAAGCGAACTGTTCTTGATAGGCGATGTCTTTCCGGTAGGTTTTTTTCATTGGAAAAGTCTCGGGGAGGGGGTGAGGACAGGACAAGCATGAAAGAACTCTGCCATGACTACGTATCTTCATTTCGGTAGCAAAATATTTATCAGTACAAGTAAATGTCAAACCCTTTACTTTTTAAAACTACGTTTAAGAGATTGCTATGAATGTGACTTGCTAAAATTTGTTGACATAAATATGTTTCACGGCAGGAGAGTAACTGCAGTTATTAATCCTAATGTATTTCAGAACATTCTCCTGGGGATGTAAGTTACCTGCAAAGTTATTTCACTTCTGATTATTATCAGTAGAATAAGGCTCAGCTTTATAAAACCAAACAGTGAGTAACGTATTTGACATAATTCTGTTTGTAGGTTGTCATAAGATGCTACAACTGTCCAGCTCAGGGAGAGCAAGATAGAGATAGAACATATTTTTTTGGCTTATCTGCTTTTCAGGAGAGCTTAATTTCATGTTATGCGTTGACCAGTCTAAGTTTTACTTTGATTGGGCTGGAAGTGCAGTTTTGCAAGCAGAGTTGAAGGTTGAGGTCTGTTCTTAGGCTGTAAAGAGCTGCAGGAGCAGGGCTTGAAGTGTGGCAGGAGGGACCTGGCAGGGAGGTAGAGCACAGAAATCCTGTGCCAGGACACAGCTGAGTGTGGCACTGCCTGGGGATGCTGCCTGCTTAACTAAGTAAGGACAGACTAAAGGAGGAGGGATCATTAAATTGTTCTCAACAGAATCCTTTCCAAAAAAATCACTGTGTTCTTAACCAACCTGCACCGAAATCTGAAACTTTTTAAGTGGTTTTTTTAAACTTAATTTACAAATGGTAACAAGCAACAGAGATGAGTTGCAGGCACTGGAATTGACAGAAGAGACTGGGGGGAGTTCTGCATCTTCTTTGCAGGCTTGTTATCACCCAGGCACAACTTTGAATTGTCTGCACCATGGAGCAGGACTCCTTGCAGCAGCTCTGATTACATCAGAGATGCACTGCAGAATTCAAAATACTGCAGAGGACACTGGGGGGGGGAACGACACAAGCAGGGGAATTTTATCATGTTTCTCATGAGTTCTGTTTCTTTCCCTCAGAAGGGCATCTTTAATAATTCTTTTCCCATTGCCGTGGAGTCTGGCATCCTTCCTGAATTTTGGCTGCAAGTAAGGGCAGTACGGATTTCTAATTTGATTTCTCCACCAGACATAATGGATGTCATCTCGTGCAGGGCAGGTTTTTGAAAATATGTCCTCTCTCACTTCCCATGCACAACCCACCCCTTGGAGCCCTTGCCCTGGGCCAGGTGCTCCGTGTAACTGCAGGTTCTAGATTCCAGAGCAATTCCCAGGGTGGATAATGGAGGAAGAGACAGTTCTTGCCCCAGCAAGTTTACAAAACATGACAGCAACGACGCTCAGAAAGAAGGAACTGCCCAAGAGGAGGGCACATGGTCAGCAGGGGAGCCAGGAAGCTGAACTGGGCTCCAGGGAGCCCCAGGAATTCCAAGGGCAGAATCCTGCTCAGACCTCAGGCTGGGAGGGCTTTGGCCACCGGGCCTGCCTCAGCCAGGGCAGAGCAGAGGATTTTCCTGTCACAGCAGGTCCTTGAAGTTCACCTTGTTTAACTGCTGGGAAGGTTGGGGCTCTGGGCCAGTGTGTGTGCTGACCTCAGGCTGCAGTGGGCTGCCTTTACTCCTGAAGGCATTTCTGTCAGCTGTCCCCAGAGTCATCAGGCTGCAAGAGAGGGATAAAGCAGCTTGCCTGGGCTCTAAGCTCAATAGCAAGGAGTCCTTCCATTAATGAGATCTCTCTCATCCTAAAGCAATACTGACCATCATCCTGTCGAGGCACCCTCAGAAGGAAAGCAAGAAGCACACAGAGAAAGGCACTGGTTTATTTTTCTCCTTTCTCCCTTCCTCCAAGTCAGGCCACGTTTATTATTGTCCTTTATCTCCTCCTACTCTTCCCCTGTAGATATGATGCTGCGTGTATCTGAGGCAAAGAACATGAAAATAGCCCATGTGGAGCATCAGATCCTACGTGGGATTTGTAGGCTTGCCAGCTCTGGGGATGGCAAACCAAGGAGCAACCTTTTCTAAGTGCAGGCACTCAGCGTGGCACACAGGGGATCCATTTGTCCCATTTATTGTCTCTCACAGGTCGAGGAGCTGGCAGTGAGGAAAGAAATCCCTTTCCCTTTGCTCTGCTCTCTCACAGTTGCTGCCTCAGGGTTACAGCGTGTGTCTGACACACGCAGAACATTTACATTTCCCTCTCTCCATCTCTTCCCATTGTGTCAACAGTGGATGCGCTGGGAGATCAAACCAGTGACAGAGATGAGCTGCCTCCTCATTTTTCCTGGCTGAGATTCAGAGGATAAGTTGTTGCTAACCAACATCATCTGGTATTACAGAAGGGAAAATGGTTAACAGCTCCCACTTATCCATATCTTATATCAGTCATAATCTTCATTCTGTTTGGACCAGCCCTGCCTCAGACACGGCTGAGGCAGAAGGGAAAAGGCGTTTTTAAATAAAACAGCAGTTGGTCTGAGGGATGAAGCCCTGCATAAACATCCATCAGGCAGCCCTGGTTTCCATATCAGACCTATAGCTTGCACTCCAGTGGAATTTCTTCTGCTGGTCCGTGGCAGGGGGTGGGACAGAACGAGCTTTGAGGTCCCTTCCAACCCAAACCATTCTGTGAGGAGTCAGGAAACAACACTCCATGCAAATACACCTGCCTGTGAGTGTGCACAGAGCTGCTCTGTTCAGCCCAGACCCTCCGGGGAGCTTGGGAGCAGGACTGAGGCAGTTTTTAACTGAGGCAGTTTTTGACTGAGGCAGTTTTTGACTGAGGCAGTTTTTAACTGAGGCATTGTAAGTGCCCTTGCAGCAGGGAGAGCTCCCAGACTGATGTGCAGCTGTGGTTTGGGTCCTTTGCTGTTGTGTAATCGTGGGTTTTTCTTCTCTAATAGGTATGTACCACTCCTGGTGTGTTTATAAACCCAGCTTCTGAAAAGGAGGGCTCTGTGGCCCTAGCAGGGGGTGTATCCCTGGGGTGCACATCCAAGGGCAGGTAAGTGCAGCCAGGAGAACAAAACTCAGCTGCTACTGAAGCCAATCAACTGGAATATTTATTCCTTTCCTGTGAACCCGAGGCTAGAAAGCCAAAATACTGGTGCATATTTAATGCCTCTGTATTGTAAAATCTCCTTAATAAATAAATAAATCCTGGTACTGAGTGAAACTCAGGGACTCCTTGCACTGAACTGAGGCTGAGTGTGCAGATAAGAGGCCTTGGAGCGCTGCTGCACAACCTCCTGTGGAGGAGCAGGTTCCAGGCTGACCCTTAAAGTGCAGTGAATTAGGGAGGCCAGAAGTTTGAACATTTCCAGCTCCTGTGTTCGGTGCTCAGTGGAACTCTGCTCACTCCTCTCCCTGGACTTTACACCAGCGTTGAATGAGCTGAATTTGAACGGGATTTTCCAAGTTGTCATTAGAAATTTTGGGGTTCTTATTATCTTATTGGGGTTCTCTTTACTCAGAGGCAAAGGCAGCTTGGCTCAGCAAGGACAGAGCCTGTAGAGTGTCAGTGATAACTGAAACAACATTCCAAGATTTACAGGGAAATCCTGTATTTCTTTGCAATCTTTGGTAAATGAGGCCATAAAAAGGGAGTTGCAATGTCATTAATTGTGTATAAACTCTCTACAAATGTTTATGTGATCACCAATACAAGTGAGCTTTTTTTCCCCAAATTGTTTCCAGATGGCCTTTAGGAAATTAGTCTTGTACTAACTGCTTTTTAGAAGTGTGTATTTACTGAATTACAACACAATTGACTTCTGATTCTTTCTATATTTTTCATGGGAACTAAAATACTCAAAAGTTTCATGAGTAATACTTAAAAAAATTATACAATTTCATTTTCTACAAAACACACTTGAATTCTGTGTCACAATGTGATACTGCCATCATTTTCATACCTCCACTCTGAACCAGAAACATCCTGCCGCATGGAGGAATTATTCCTGGTTTCTCTTTATCTGCTGGGAACTGAGACCTCTGTATCTGAGACAGGAGAAGCCTCCAGTGTGATAAACATGCCAGGCAGAGCTCCTGACCCGGGCACGGCCTCGGTCCGGGGTCAGTGCTGCCCAGCTGGACAAACCCAGCCTGCCCAGAGAGGTCTTCTGACCACGCTCAGCCACTGCTGCTTTCTTTCCCGTTGCTCTTATCATCCATAAATGCTCTGGAGCTCCAACCACTCCACTTGTTCAAACCTGGAATCTGCCTGCCGTTTCCTCACCCCCCGTGTCTGTTTTCTGTTCCAGAAGACACTTGCAGAAGCAGCGAAGGGATGCAAAGTTGTCTTCCAAGATGACTCTGATGCCCGGAGAAAATTCCGACTATGACTATAGCGCCCTGAGCTGTGCTTCGGATGCTTCCTTCAACCACACGTTCTTTCCGGAATCTGAAACCCTCAAGGGGGTGTTTTACCAAAGAGCCAGGCTAATCCACCCCCAGGAGGATCTCCTCAAAGGCTTCCAGCCCGACGACCGCAAGCGTCACATCATTATCAACGTGGGCGGCATCAAGTACCTGCTGCCCTGGACCACGCTGGACGAGTTCCCCCTGACGCGCCTGGGGCAGCTCAAGTTCTGCACTAACTTCGACGACATTCTGAACGTCTGTGACGATTACGACGTGACGTGCAACGAGTTCTTCTTCGACCGCAACCCGGGGGCGTTCAGGACCATCCTGACCTTCCTGCGGGTGGGCAAACTGCGGCTCCTGCGGGAGATGTGCGCGCTGTCCTTCCAGGAGGAGCTGCTCTACTGGGGCATTGAGGAAGACAACCTGGACTGGTGTTGTAAAAGGAGGTACCTGCAAAAAATGGAGGAGCTCACAGAGATTAATGAGCGGGAGGATGACCTCCTAGAAAATGAAACAACAGGTGAAACAGTAGAGGAGACAAAAATTGGTTTGTGCATGAAAAAGTTGCAAGACATGGTGGAAAGGCCCCAGTCTGGCCTTCCTGGAAAGGTGTTTGCGTGTTTGTCTGTTTTGTTTGTAACTATTACAGCAGTGAACTTATCCATCAGCACCATGCCTGACCTGAGGGAGGAGGAGGAAAAGGTAAGTTCGCTTCTAGGATGGCAAATGGTATGTGCTGGGAAGAGCAGAGCAAGTACAAGGTCTGAGGTTATTGACTTCAATGGGGATTTTGCAGCTGTCTTTAGAGGGGGGGAAATATTGTGAGGAATATTTGAAATGTTACATGACTCTTCAATTACTTGTAAGAGAATTAATCATATCCAGGTTTATGTCCAAAGACAGTTCTGTTAGCGTGCACTCCTCTGAATGTTACCTTGTTAGACTTTGTATTTGCTACTTAGAAAGCCCAAAGTTCCCGAGCAATATCTCCTGTGGCATAAGCAGTGCCTTTCTGAGTTTTGCATTTAGCGTGTTCCAAACTGCCAACGTGTTTCCCCATAGCAACAGCTTCAATTCCTTTAATATTTTGGGTTTAAAAAAACCGACACAGAAGCCTCTCCTCCCGTCACCGCCCCAACTCAAACAGTTCTCACCCCGAGCCGATCACAAACTCCTCCTCTTTCCTGCAGGGCGAGTGTTCCCAGATGTGCTACAATATTTTCATTGTGGAGTCCGTGTGCGTGGCATGGTTCTCCCTGGAGTTCCTGCTCAGGTTCATCCAGGCCAAGAGCAAGTTCTCCTTCCTGCGGAGGCCCCTGACGCTGATCGACATCATCGCCATCCTGCCCTACTACATCACCCTGCTGGTGGACACGGGCTCCGAGGGCTCCAAGAAGCCCAGCTCGGGCAACATCTACCTGGACAAGGTGGGGCTGGTGCTGCGGATCCTGCGGGCGCTGCGCATCCTGTACGTGATGCGGCTGGCGCGGCACTCGCTGGGGCTGCAGACGCTGGGGCTGACGGCGCGGCGCTGCACCCGCGAGTTCGGGCTGCTGCTGCTCTTCCTCTGCGTGGCCATCGCGCTCTTCGCGCCCCTGCTCTACGTCGTCGAGAACGAGATGGCCGACTCGCAGGAGTTCACCAGCATCCCCGCCTGCTACTGGTGGGCCGTCATCACCATGACCACCGTGGGCTACGGGGACATGGTGCCCAGGAGCATCCCCGGGCAGGTGGTGGCCCTGAGCAGCATCCTGAGCGGCATCCTCCTCATGGCCTTCCCCGTCACCTCCATCTTCCACACCTTCTCACGCTCCTACCTGGAGCTGAAGCAGGAGCAGGAGAGGATCATGTACAGGAGAGCGCAGTTCTTGCTGAAAGCCAAGTCTCAGATGAGCAACGAGTCACAGGGCAGCGAGGTTTTGTTCACCACCCTCTCTACCGAGACCAGGGACAAGGAGTGAAATGTGCGTTGCTGTTTCTCCCGCCGTCGCCGCATCAGGTTCCATCTTTCCATTCGCTCTAGAAGCGCCTTACGAAGGTAACCCTCATATTAGAGCCAGGAGAAGGAGCTCCAGCCAGGACCTGGTGTGGTTTAACCAGTCTGTTATTATGCTGTACCTTCCTCCCCCCGTGTAATGTATAGGGCAGAACTTTCACTGACATCATGCAGTGGGATTTAAGGAATTAAAACTTCCCTGGCAACAACAACAAAAAAAAGAGCAACATATAATTATGCACTTGACAGGCTGTTTTGCCATTTGTAATACACATTTTTCCAACCAAATCACAATGTACATAATCATTAAACAGGCTGCCATTTTTCTTGTTCTTCTTGTATATAAATCATGTAAATACATCAGAATTAATGGCTAAATTCTCTCCCAGTTACATGCCTTAGAGCATAATGGAAATAACCACAATGTTTGTCCCATTGTGCTTTAAAAAACGTCAAGTAAGACTCGTCACTCGCCACAGAAGCAGTTCTTTCTTTGCAAGTCAGCCCTAACCACAGCAGAACAGAGGAATCGAGCTGTTTATAGCATAACCTTGCTAAAGATGTAAATACCCAGAGCTCACCAGCTTCAAAATTTAATCGATGTTACAGCATTGAGCCGATGCCATCAAATGCAACATTCCAAGGAACAAAACCTTGGAGTTTTGTAGCACTTAATGTTATTATCAAGAGGTGACTAGCTGCAAATCCAATGAAATATGCATGAGGAGATGCCAGCCTTCCCCACCATCTGTTCCCAGCTTGGCTGTGCCTCAGCTCTGACAGGGAACGGGCTGAGGGCAGTTCCAGGGGCCCCAGCACTGCTGGGCAAACTGGGGCCACCCCTTCCCACGGAGCTCCCGCCTCTGTGGCAGGAAACCTGCGCCCGTGGGAAGCTGCCAGTGAGGGAACAAGGAAAGCTGGTTTGTGTGGCAGCTTTGTGCTTCGCTGTGCTCCCTCAGGAGGGACCCAGGAGGGGACTCACCTCGCCTCTGCCACCCTTACACACGTGGCGCAGTGGGGAAGGCTTGAAATGGGGCAGGAAAAAGCAACGGGCAGCCTAAAGCACGAGCAGGAATTGTTCACCTTGGCCCTGTGCACAGGGGACACTCGGGCTGGGCACAGGTTTCTGTGCAGGTCCGTGACAGACCCCCCTGCTCTGACAGGGAGTGACCCTGACTTGCAGAACAGCTCAGGAGAAAAACCCCGGAACTTAAAAAGTAATTAAATCCGCTCGTTTGACTTCGTGTGTGCTTAAAGAAAAGCTGATTTAAAGAGTTTCACCTGTTTTCCACTCTTTAGTAAAATGACTTACCAGCAGTTAAGAGCTTGGAGAATTTAGAAGTTCCCATCACACCGACCAATGCTTGTCTTAATTTTCAGAAATACTATTTCTTATTGGCATTTCTGGAGCAGGTTGCGAGAAATGTCAGAATGCATAATGGTTTTATGGTTTAAATGAAGGCCAAGGACACAACAGTGTCCTTCCAAAAAGAGTAAAATCAGTTGCTCAGTCTGTGCAGTCTGGCCAAACCCGCAGCACACTGATTTTCTGTTCAAATGTCTTTAAAAAACAATTTGAAGCTGTTCTGACATGCTTGTTCCTGAAGGAAAATTCCAAAACTTTTAAAAATGCACTTCACAAATAATTAGGGCTCTAGCATTCTCCAGCCTATGGAAGGGAAATGTGCCTATGGAACATTGCTGCAGAGTGCTAAAATATCCAGTCTAAACTCTTGGCAATTAATTCTGTGCCAAAGCTGCAAATGAACCAGCTTTTCACTCTTGTTCTTCATCTTTAATTAGAGTTGGAAAAAAAACAGGAACATCGTGACAAAAAATTTTTCTCCCCATTTTTTTTAAATTTCAAAACTGTTTGATCATCTGGAGCATTGGCTCCAGCACAAGTGCTATGCATCTTCTACCTTTGTGTCAGCATTCGTTATAAAAAGAACTGGTAATTAGATTAGTCCTGTGAGCAACAGTTGCTTATCTAAGAATGTGTTTGACAGGCTGAGCCATAAATAAGGAGCTGTACATGAATATAAGGAGAAATCAAGACTTACCAAATAGAACCTAAGCTCATTTCCATGTTCTGCTAGCTAATAAATGCTGTAGGGCCATCCATTTTCTCACTGTCTCTACATTAATGTTCATTTATTTCATGTATCACTTCATTTTTTTTTTTAAATCCCACAACTAGAGCTTGATTCTAAAGCCCTTGTCCAATAAAAATAACATTCAAATATCCCCCTGGAGTCGGGTGTTGGTTGAGCAAAGCTGTGAAAGCAGTTTGGCTGCTGCAGGTTCTGCCAGGGCAGGGCCAGAGGAGCTTCTGCAGCCGCCTGTGTGGGGCTGTGCTCGGCAGCAGGTGTGTGAGATCCACACCTGTGGCTCTGAGCGCCTGTGCCCGCTGTGCTTTCCAGCCTTACAAGGCCTGCTGCAGTCCTTGTGCTGAGGAAATCCAGAGCACAGCCTCGGTGTGAGCCCACCTGTGTGCCCCAGCTTTCCCGGGGCTCCCAGGTCATCCTTCCTCTCAGCTGGATTTTTTACTCAAATCCATGGAGATCCCGGCTTGCCTCAAAAGCTGGCTGTTTCCTGTGACACCACCCCCTTTTGGCCTTTTTGCAGCGTGTGCAGCTCCAGTGCAAGCCCTGCTGAAGGCATGCACAGAGGTGCATCTGCAGCAGCAGCAGCAGCACCTGGCACTGCTCTGACCCCTGCTCCGGGTGCCCTGGGCAGCTGCAATCCCACAGCAGGAGCTGTGTTCCCTGCAGTAATACAGTGCTGGGCTCTCCTTGCACCTCCCCGTGCTCCTTCAGGGCCAGAGGGGTGGAGGGTGGCACAGGGAGCGGGGCCAGGCTGTGCCAGAAAGCACCAGCAAAGGAAATCACGCCCTGCAGGAAAATCCAGGCTGTACAGGGACACCTCTGCCTTGCATGTTGTCCCAGGAATCACAGCCACAGCTCTTTGGGACAGAACCTTAAAATGTTTTACCAAAGAATCTGCTGGATTCAGAAGAGAACAGGAAGGATCCGAGAAAACTGAGTAAGAAAAATCCCTGTGGAAAGCAGAATTTTCAGGTAAGGTGGTACATTAAATTACTTTCTCTGAAATCCTTCCCTTTCCAGCCTCCTCCTCCCTCAAAACCAACACAAACCCTTGGTGGGTGCAGCACAGAAATGGAGCTGAGCCACGTGGCTTCTCTAACAGCACCTCAGAGAAGCTGAGCTGAAACCTTTCATGTTATGCCAACTCTCACTACAGGTCAAGCTCTTAAAACATTCTCTCTAGGGAATATTTAGAGCTTGTCTCCATTTGACCCTTTACAATGTTCCCATTTAATTCAGCACCCCCGATCTCCACAGTGAGAGGTTTCAGGAGTGCCACTGAACAGTGAGAGGCTTTAGCAATGCCTAATTAAACAAAAAGCTCACGCAGGGCTGAATCACAGATTCCCACATCGTTGGATGCACGTCTGGGAAGGAAACCTGGTGTTCTCCACACACCCCTGACTCGTGTGGGAGGGGTTTCACTGGGGGTTCAGCCTGATGCACGAGCAGCATTGTTTGCTGCAAAATTTCACATCCCTCCTTCGGGTTTGCAACAGGCTGAAAAACCAGAGTAGATAATTCTAAACCTGCACAGCATGAATTGACTGTTTAATAAGAAACTACGCAATAAGAGAAGCATCAAATGCGACCTGGAAGACCATGACATCAATCCCTGCTCACCAAGGTGCCACCAACCCCTGCCCTGAGCAGCTGACTCTGGCTGGGGTGTCAGAGACATCACCATTTTCACAGTCATTACTCACCATTTACTACCAGGAGTTGGTACAATACTGCATGGCCCATCTTTTCCGTGTTAATAGTTCTGTTGGCCACCTCGTGCAGGGTTTGACAGTGGATTTAGCACCTGTTTATCCAAAAGATGACAGTGGTACTGAAATACAGGCGGAAAAGACCCCAAGTCTGATGAGCTGGCGGATCTGGAGCATCCCAGAGTGCAGCCTACAGAATGCCAGAGGATCTGAATGCATGGAACTAGAGTCACACATCTGACAGCACATCAATGCCACCCCTGCCAACAAAAATGCCCCTCGGAAGTTCTATTGCTGCAGCAGAAATTGCAAACCACTGGCTTTACCCCCTCACTCCTTTGCCACGTCCTCTGTGGCACCTCAAGCAGCCCCTTTCAGCATTCCTGACACAGCAGGGATCAGACCCAAAGCAGGAAGGTCAAGGCCAGGTCAGAGATGCCAAACGTGCTCCTGAAAGAAGCAGCTCTGTGTGAGTCCTCAGGACAGGACTCCTTGTCTGGCTGTCAGTCACTCTGCAGATAAAGGTACATTTCTACACCACAAACGAAGGCAAGGAGGATTTTCTGTGCTGGCACCCTGAAAATGATTGGAGTTTGGCCTCTTAATTATTAAAATAAAACTAGTCCTCTCTCCCTTTTTGCTCATTGTTTTTCTTTGTCATTTCCCAGTGTCTCACATCCTCTGAAATGCTCCCTAGAAATCCCTAACGAGATGAGGAATGTTATTAGCCATGAGCCTGCCAGGAGCACAGTGAGGAAACTGCAGGATCAGGATATCAGGGGATCTCCTGCCCTCTTCAGCAGGGCTTTTACTTTTCCTTTGCCTGCAGGAACTTCTCCAGAAGCAAATGTCACTTGAACAGAAATAAAGTTCTGCCATAACTGGAACCACAGCAGGCCAATTAGGGTAATTAGAGCATATTTGCTACACTTTATAAATATTCATTCATTATCCCTGTAGCCCTTGTGACAGGAGCTGGAGCCTGGTGCAGCACCAGAGGCAGGCAGGGCACAGAGACCTGTGTAACTCTGTCAGGCTGAGGTCTCAGCTCCTCCTTTGTCAGGTCCCCTCATTAATGACAGCAGCTTTGTAGCCATCCTTAATTATGGTCATAATTTGACTCCTGCATTCAGCGTGGGTCCAGAAAAACAGGGCTGTTTTTTACACAGTAAAATTTTATTTTTTGTGTATTTTACCGCAATAATTAGCCTGCTCTAGGGACTGACTGGGAATATAAGAAATTCCCGGCCATCATCTGGAGATTGGGATTTTTTAAAAAACTTTACAACTCACTTGACAGCTCTCAGTCATGCAAGTGAAGTGGTCAGCAAGATAATAATTATCTTTCCATTAAAGATAACAATATAATTTAAATGGTGCCTACCTCAGGAACAAAGTAGGCGCCAGCACAAATTTCTATAGTTAATTCTATAGAGAAATGAAGTTTTGACACAGAATTGCTGAATGATGAATTGAAGTGCTGCTCTCATTCTCATTAGTGATGCACCTCATGTCACAAAGCAGCTGAGAGGAATCGTCCCTGACTCTCCCAGTGCTGGCAGCTCCCAGGTCAGCCAAGGAAAACATGACTCAGTTTCTTTCCCTCATAGACAAAAGGAAAAGGATTTCGGGAAATCGATAAATATTATCCTCATGCAAACCAAACCCAAGAGTGCCATTGCAGGTGACTTTAAATTTGGAGAGGAACATTTCTGGGGACAACAGCCATGGGTGAGGTTAAGGCTGCAAAGCACCACAAGGCAGAGTGAGGGGAGAAGCCCTGAAATGGGTCTGAGAAAACTTTCCTTGGGAGGGACCTGGGCAAAGCTGCAGGTGTGTTCTGTCCTGCTGCTGACAGCAGCAGCTGAAGTGCTGCAAGCCCCTGCACAGCACCACGACAATTCCAGAGGAATTTCCCCATGGAAAGGGAGCTCAGCTCTTGGAAGTGCCCGGGGAGGTTTGCAGTGCCCATCCCTGGCGGTGTCCCAGGAATTCCTGGAGGTGGCACTCAGTGCCCTGGGCTGGGGACAAGGTGGGGATGGGGCACAAAGGGGACTGGATGTTCCTTGGAGGACTTTTCCAACCTCGGTCATTCTGGAATTCTGGGATTCTGGGATGAGGTACAGTTACATTTTTGCACATTCCTGCCAGGCAAAGCCAAAGGACGGGTGTTCCCTGTAAATGCAGCCCTGCTTATTTCTGTGTATAATTATATTTATCACTGGGAGAGGGACAGTCCCCAAATGCCCAGCCAGCCCCAGAGGCGGCTCCGTGCTGCTGGGAGAGTGAAGAATCGCTGAGGAACACCAGAAATCCAGGGTGTGGGTCGGTGTTTGGGGAACGGAACGGAACGGAACGGGTTCATCCACGCGAGCAGGAGCGCGCCCGATGCGAGGATCTCACATTGCCATCTACGGGCCGCTCCCGGCTAATTCCCGTCCTGAGGCACCAGCCGGCCTTAAAAGGGTGGATAACGTATTCTGGGAAGTCCTTTTAAAAATCCAGAGGGAAACACTCAACCCGTTCCACTGTGGCCTCTCGTTTCCAGGGAGGGCTGGTGGATCTGCGAGGACAGGAGGATGAAAACACCACACAGGCAGGTAAATGCCCCTTTGCCTGAGAGACTTCATCTCCAGCCAAACTGCCAAGGAGCCATTTAAATTTGGAGCTCGCCCTTCTGCACCGGCAGGGATTTGGTCTTCTAGCAACAGCAGGAACAGCTGGTGAACCAAACAAAAGGCCCCGGGAACATCCCGGTGCTGGTCCTCCCTCCCCTGAGCCCAGCCAAGGTGCCAGGCAGCAGGCAGGGGAGGTGCCAGGGAGCACCTGGAGCTGTGCTGTGCCTGCAGCTGTGGCCTGACTGCAGCTCACTGCACACCGTCACCTTCATTACCCCCAGTGCAGACCAGGGGTAGTTTCTTCTCTGGCTGGAAAACTTGTGCCACAGCAGGACTCGACTGAACTTGTACCAGCTTGCTTTTCTGGTAAGGTTCACACGACAGCCATCATTTTGGAGGGCAGCTATTTTTTGTTCTTAGCAGGAGTATGAAATCCCAGAATTGCAGATACTTCACCAGGAAAAGAACAAGAGGGCAAAGCAGCACCATCACACGGATACGTTCCAGTTGGCTCGGACTCAATCACATGAAATATACTTTAAAGACAAGATCAAACGAGCACAGTCGATGATAAAAGCCTGGAGAATGGGCAAACTGAGGTGATTTTTGTTTCCTGTGGTGAGGGCAGAGAGTCCCAGTTGCTTTGCTGCTGCCAGGGGAGCACAGAGGGTGCAGCTTTGTCAGTGCCCCCATCAGAGCAGGTGCAATGCCCCACTGCCTTGTCCGAGTCCCACAGTCCATGAATTTCAGCTATTTCAACTGTTCTGGAACACCCTCATTAAACTGGCTCCTCAGAACCTGCTCACTGGAGTAAGATTTCAACATAACACACACAGAGCAGAGGCTGGGGAAAGTGATGTGCACCAGAGGAGTGCAGAACAAAACTGTGCAAACTCTGCATTTCTTCTCTGTCTTCTGCCTTATTCTGCTCTTCTCTGCTTCTTTTCCTGCCCTGCACATATTTCCCCACCAAGATGTTGAAGCTGCAGAGTGGGATAAAGCAGCAGGGCTGGTATATTTATCCAAGCCACATAAACCACAAAAGGTTAATGCCACAATCCAATTTGTGTGTGCATTTTCCTGTTGTTTACATTGCTCCAAATTCTGCTACCCTAATCCACGTTAATATTCATCTCAATTTTATTTTATTTCCCTGGTCTTTTTTTCAAAAGACCTGCTCAGTGATGGATTTGTACAAGGAACCTCAGCTCTTGCTAAGCTTGAATTGCATCTCTTAAGCTGGGGAATTCTGTGGTTTATTAACTTGCAGTGCCACCTAGCACACAGCCCTCACATTATTCTTTCTGGAGGTTCACAAAGGACAGCTCAAAACTTTTGCATTAAAAGAAAGGACAAACTTACTGGAGTATTTTAAGGATCTAATGCAAAGTTTTGTTTCGAACAGGTTTTTTTATTAGAAAATGCAACCTTGTGACATCGAGGGCGAAGGACAAGACCTTGTGTTGACCTCATCCCTCCTGATAACACAGCCCAGCCACGCTCAGAGCTCCTTGGCCACAGCAGCTCCTCACCATTCAGTGTCAGCACACCCCAGCATTTCAATGTTTCATTTGGTATGGCACCAATACAAGTCAGAAAGGTTTAGTGCTTCTCTTAGAATTTCTGAGTTTCTCCCAGTGAACAGAGAAACCACTACATGTTTGGAATTCAAGAATTAAAGCAAGTCAAAACAAAAGATAAGCCCGCAATAATAAAGAATGGTTTGGGCTTAGTTATGATTTTATGACCCTTGGTTGTTCAGCTGATCTTCAGAGTCCAGCACTGCCAAGGACTGCATTTACAGAGCACATAGGCAAAACCATCTTGGAACAAGGGAAAAACGTCACACACTATTTCTACACAAGAGTTTTTCCCTTTTTCCCAGATCCTTGGGTTGAGCTTGCTTGGATTGATTGAAAGGAATCCCTTTGTCAGGTCAGAGGGACGTGTGACACAGCACCCACCGTGGGTATTACAGAATTACTGCTACTGCTGCCTTTGACATCGCAGTCTCTTCTTGATCTCACGGCAGAGAAATCACAGTGAAGACAGAAACATCTGAACCCAGGTCAGGCGTTTCAAAGAAGCCCCCCAGGTCTCTAATTCCCAAGAGAGGAGCCCCCAGAATGCAGACACGTGTCTGAGCTGTGCCTCCACAACCCAAGGACTCTTGGGCACACACCACAAACACTCAAGTTTACTTTAAGTCCTGGCCTTTCATGTTTTCATTGTCCTCTGAACTGCAAGATCTGACTCTCTGTTTACAAATCCTCTACTGTTCCTTCACGAGACTGCCATTGCCAGAACCATGGCATGTTATAATAGCTGGGAGCGTGGCTGTTCTCAAATTTATTTTACCAAAATACCCCTTTTCAACCACTAATTATAATGGCACTATTCTTCCCCCCCCCGGTACAATGTGAAGATTAGACATGACAGGTGGTTTTTTTCCTCCTCAGCAAGTAAAGAAATCCATACCTTAATTAATATAAGGAGATAATTACTACGCTGAGGTGATGAGGCCTCAGGCAGCTCTGGTGAGAAGCTATTTCTTTCTTTCTTTTCATTCAGTTAAGTACAGACACTCCCCAGAAGTGCAGAGCTCTTCGTGAACAAATTCAACTGGGGAGGCACAACTGCCACAGCAACAGGGAGAAAACTCAGGGAACAGGTCTTTGTCCTTGCAGGAGGGAGGATGAATAGCTATTTTTTCCTCTCTCACCTCCTCATTCTCTCTCAATCTCTGAAATCTTCTAAGCACTGATCAAAGCATTTTCTGTTTCACAAACTTACCAGGGTCAAATTTATGTCTTATTAACGGTTAACCTCAGATTCTCTGTTCAGGCTGGGGAATCCCCTGCTTTGGCATCCACCAAACCAGGCTGGATGAAGTTCTGAACGCCCTGGTGCTGTTCTCCATAAACACACACGGCTTCTACAGGGAACTGGAGGTGCTCACCACCATGGTCTCACCAGTGCTGTCCTGGCAATTCCCCGTGACAGATTCACAGTGCTACGGACCAGCTAGAGATTAATTACTTTTTATTCATTTCATGCACTGTTTCAATTTGTTAAGCAGTTTGGAGACCGAGTAAGAACATGACTCCTGTGTTTTGTCATTTTCCAGGTTACAATTGCTAATTAGGATAGTCTCAATCATCACGTGCACAAGTCAGTAGTTATGCCAAGTTTTTACTATTAAATCATAACCAAAGAACACATTTCTTTCCACTTGCATGGAGAGATTGACATTTTTATAAAAATAATCATACAGCTACAAAAATATGCATTTTTCTTGGGAAAAAAAAAGGTAACATAAAAGAGCAGAATGGTATTTTCATCTGGTTTTTCCATGTGATACAGCCATTACACAGAGGAGATGGAACCTTACAGAACTGACTCTGAAAACATGTGGGGTTTTTTTCACCGTTTAAAATCCTAGTACTGAGGAAACGTTGAGTCAATTTTAGTGGCCCAAGCCATGAGCCCCCCTCTAATATCCTTAGCTAACACAGAACCAAATTCTTCGGCAGGCAACTCCTGCAGAATTTTTACAGCCTTCTGGGAATCGTTTCCTAACTTGCAAACAACATATACAGGGACGGAGGTTTGGTCATCATTCCTCTGCTTTTCTTCGCGAATTCTTCTTTGCAAACGCTGCAGGGACTCCTCATCTTTCTCTTCCAGTTTCCTGAGCGGGATGTGGAGGGCGTGTTCCAGGCGGCAGATATCCACCTCCACCTGCGGCCGCACGTCCAGCAGCACGTGCGGGACGCGCCCGTCCAGCAGCTCCTTGTACTGCTGCACGGAGATCCTGTCCGCGCCGGGCAGCAGCCGCACGCTCCTGCACTTGTCCGTGGCAGAGGAGCCGCAGAACGCCTCGTAATCCTGCAGGCAGGTGACGCTGGGGTTGTCCCCGCACACGGCACAGTCCGCTCTCCTCGGCCGCAGCTTGATGTTGCGGAATCTCCCCTCCAGGGCGTCGAACATCAGCATGCAGCGGTCGAAGGAGGAGCCCATTCCCGAGGCGATCTTGAGCACTTCCAGCGCCTGCATGCAGCCGATGACGCCGGTGACGACCCCCAGCACGCCGCCGTCGGCGCAGTTGGTGACGGCGTCGGGCGGGGGCGGCTCGGGGAAGAGGCAGCGGTAGCAGGGCCCGCCGCCGTGGTTGTAGACGGCCAGCTGCCCCTCGAGGCGCAGGGCGCTGCCGGACACCAGCGGCTTGCCGGCCAGCACGCAGGCGTCGCTCACCAGGTAGCGGGTGGGGACGTTGTCGGAGCAGTCGGCCACGATGTCGTACTGGCGCACGAGGCGCAGCGCGGAGCGCGCCCGCAGCGCCCCGCGGTACGGCACGTACTGCACGGCCGAGTTCAGCCGCCGCAGCGCCGCGGCCGCCGAGCGCGCCTTGG